>JAJDMX020000596.1:0-15935 GCA_022345685.2 Nothomitra cinnamomea | reverse complement strand
GATGCGAAGCCGGTGCCGAAATCGTCGAACGCGATGCTCACGCCGCGCGCGTGCAGTTCGCGGAGCGGTTCCAGTTCCTCGACGTCGTGGCGAAGCGCGATGGTTTCGGTGATCTCGATCTCGAGGTCCGCCGGGGAGAGCTGGTGCCGGTCGAGCGTGCTCTCGATCACCTCGACCAGGGTGCCGGCGCGGAGCTGGGCGGCGAACAGGTTGACGCCGATCCGGATCGGCGCGAGCCCGGCGCGGCGCCAGCCGGCCAGTGTGCGGCACGCTTCGTCGAGCACCCAGCACCCGGCTTCGAAAGCGAGCGCGTGCGTTTCGAGTACCGGCAGAAAGGCCTTGGGATAGAGCAGGCCGCGGGTCGGATGGCGCCAGCGCAGCAACGCCTCCGCGCCGATCAGGCGGCCGTCGGCTAGGCTGACCTGAGGTTGGAAATGAAGTTCGAGCTGCCGGTCGGTGAAGGCATAGCGCAACTCGTCCTGAAAGGCGCGATTGGTGGCGAGCTGCCTTTCCATGCCCGTGTCGAACAGGCGGTAGCGCCGTCCTCCCGCGTTCTTCGCGCGGAAGAGCGCAAGGTCGGCGCGAACCACCAGTTCGTCGGCATTGCCCGCATGGAACGGGGCGAGCGCGACCCCGACGCTGCCGGACAGATGGAACTGGTGCCCGCAGACCGAGAAAGGCCGGCCGATCAGGTCGAGCAGCGCGTCGGCGCGGGCGGCGATCTCGAGCGGGTCGCGCTCATTGGGCATCAGGATAGCAAATTCGTCGCCCCCCAGCCGCGCCAGCACGTCGTCGGGCCCCAGCGATGCGGCGAGCCGTAGCGCCAGTGCCTGCAGCAACGTATCGCCCGCCGCATGGCCGAGCCCGTCATTGACGCCCTTGAACCCGTCGAGATCGAAGACCATCACCGTCGCCGCGGCGGTGCTTTCGAGCTGTGCCTCGATCCGCGCACGGAAGCTGTTGCGATTGAGCAGGCCGGTCAGTTCGTCATGGTTCGCAAGATGATGGAGCCGTTCCTCGCGCGCGCGCCGGTCCGATATGTCCTGCAGTTGCGCGCCGAAACCGAGACCGAGCGACCCGTTCCAGACCGACAGCGACAATTCTGCGGGGAATTCCGATCCGTCGCGGCGAACGGCGAGCACTTCGAGCGGTCGTCCGGTCATTCGCGCCTGCGCGCCGCCCGCGATCCGCATCAAGCCTTCGCGATGCGCTGCGCGAAAGCGCTCGGGGACGATCAGTTCGACGAAACGGCCTTCGACCTCATGGGCTTCATAGCCGAACATCGCCTGCGCGCCGTGATTCCAGAAGGTGATGCGCCCCTCTTCGTCAGTCGTGATGAGCGCCTGATGGGCGACATCGGCAAAAGCGATGAGGCTATTCGCCGTGCGGCTGGCGTGGCGGCGTTCGAACAGGTCGACGACGATGCCGGCCATCCGCGACAGCTGGGATTGCTGGCCTTCCGAGAAATCATGCCTCGGCTTCACGTCCAGGAGGCCGAAGCTGCCCAGTGCGACTCCGTCCCGCGTGATCAGCGGTGCGCCCGCGTAGAAACGGATTCCGGCCCCGGCGACCAGATCGGTCGTCGCGAAGCGCGGATCGGCCAGCGCATCGGCGACGACCATCGGATCGGTGCCGCGGACGACTTCGGCGCAGAAGGAGCCTTCGCGCTGGAGTGAATCGATTTCGACGCCGAACCTGGCTCTCAGCCGGACCCGGTCGTGGCCGACGAGCGTGATCGCGCAGATCGGCACGCCGAACATCTCCGCGCCCAGGCGCACGATGCGGTCGAGATCGGGCTCGCCGGGCGTGCCGTCCAGCCCGTAGCGTCGCAAGCATTCGAGACGCTGCCGTTCGGCGTCCGCGGTCTCGCCATGGGGATCGATGATATTGGGCAATGGCACGACCTCTTACCGGGGCACCATTGCCGGGCGTATGTTACGCAAGTCTAAATGCTCAGCTCCGGTATAACCACTTGCGGTTGCGATCGGTGAAACGATCAAGGTGCAGCGGCCGGCCTCACAGACCGGCATTGGCCTCGACCGTCTTCGCGATCGATGCCCAGTCCAGTTCCGGCCGCTCGCGCGCCATCGTGGCGATCAGCCGGTCCCGGCCAAGCGACAGCATCGGCATCGGTACGCCGGCGGCGATGGCGGCCTCCGCGACCAGGTTCATGTCCTTGAAGCCGAGGGGCAGAGTGAAGCCGGCGGGCTCGTACTTCTCTTCCACCAGCACGTTGCCGTACACTTCGTAGATCAGCCCGCCGAAGACGGAGCCGGTCAGCGTGTCGAGCAAGGTCCCCTTGTCGACGTCGTAGCGCCCAGCGAGCGTCATTGCCTCCGCCAGGGATTCGATGACCGTCATGATCAGGAAATTCCCGCTGAGCTTGACGATATTGGCCTTGTGGGGCGTCTCGCCCAGATTGAAGCTGCGCTGACCGACCGCGTCGAACAGCGGCTGGCAGGTCGCGACCGCGTCGGCCGGGCCGGCCGCGACCACGAACAGCTTTTTCGCCGCGGCCGCCAGCGGCCTCCCGAAGACCGGCGCCGAGACGAAGGTCTGGCCGGCCTCCCGATGGGCGCTGGCCAGCCGGTCGGCGATGGCGACACTGATCGTGCTCATCGAGACATGGATGGTCGGGGTGCCCGAGGCGAGGATGCCGTCCCTGCCGAAGGTCACTGCCTCGAGCGCCCTGTCGTCGGCCAGCATGCTCATCACCACCGGTTGCCGGGCGGCTTCGGCTGGCGTCATGGCCAGGCTCGCGCCCGCGGCGACCAGTGGCGCGGCCTTGTCCGCGCTGCGGTTCCACAGGGTGACCCGATGTCCCGCCCCGATCAGATTGCCGGCGATCTGGCTGCCCATCTGGCCCAGACCGATGAAACCGACGTCCATGAAGAGGCTCCCTATATGTTCGATCAGAAATCGGCGCGGTAGGTCCGGGCAGGGTGGCGCGCAATGTCGGAGTTCGGGCCTTCCCGCCGCTCGAGCGGGTGTCTGTGGTCGGGGTCGCGGCGTCGCGGGCCGGAACAAGAACCGAAATGGCGATGGTCGCCACCACGGTGGGCACGTCGCGATTGGTGTCGTGGATAGGGCGGTTTGCCTCGGTCGATGCGATAGGATTGTTCTGGAGGCGGCCATGCGATTTGCGTGTCGTATCGGGCGCGCAACGGATAAGGAGGGGCTGCCCTCGGCGGGGAGGCACGATCCGGGCACGCGAATGCTTTCCAAGAGCTTACCATAAAGTAGATTGCTCCGAATGGGACCGAATCGACTCGACGGCCTGACCGCCCGCCAGCTGCAATGTCTTCGCGGCAAATGGGATCGGAAGATGGACAAGGAGATCGCGCACGAGCTCGGCATCTCCCAGCGTGCTGTCGAGGGGCATCTGCGCGGTGCGCGCGAGAAGCTCGGCACCGCCTCAACCCGTGCCGCCGTGCTGATGGTCGCGGTGCGGGAGGGGTGGGAGGGTTCGGTTGAACCGAACCGTGGACCGTCCGATCTTCCGAACCCCGGCGATTCCGGCGCAATCCTGTTTCCGGACGAGGAGGGGCCGGTTCCCGCTTCCGCTTCGGTCCGCGACAGCTGGTCCCGGTCGGGTCAGCGATTGTCGCCGATCGGACCGGAAGCGCGCTGGCCCATCCCAACACGGGAAGGGCAACGCAATGACCTGAGCACGCTTCAGCGACTGGCCTGGCCGTTCGCAATCGCGACACTGGTGATGGCCATCCTTTTTCTGGGTTTCGGTGTGGTCAACGGCGCCGGTGAATTCATCGGCACGGTCCTGAACCGCACATTCTGACAGCACATTCTTGAAAGCGCCCGCGTCCTGCGCCGGCGCAGGGAGTAATCATGCTCAACGATCGTCTTTCCGCGGCGCGCAAGGTCGCGCAGACCCTGATCCCGGCAGAGCGCAATCTCGACGCGTCGTTGCGCAGCAACGCGGAACTGACACTGGCGATGCTGGCGGCGCGCGAGGAAGCGCGGCTGCCGCTGTCGATTGCCAGCGATGCCCTGCGTCACAATGCGGACGCGAACGTTGCGCTCGCCAAGGCCTGGTCGAGCATCGCGCTGGTCCATGGCGCATTGCGGGCGGCGCAGCACGATGTCGGGCTTGACGGCGTCAAGGCCTGGTTCGGCGATCAGTCGCTTTGCGAGGATACGGCGCTCGGCACGGCCACTGTGGTCTCGATCAGCACGGCCGCGTGATCGCGGGTTGACGAGAGGGCTGGTTGAATGCTCCGCTCCGGACATGCTGCGCATCATTCTGTACGAGATGATTCTGATCATCTGCTGCGCCTACGCGCTGGCGCGGGGCGGCGCGCCGGAGCGGAGCGCGGCGGCCATGATGCTGGCCGCCTCGCTCGCCAGCTTCGTCACCCAGTCGCAACCCTTTTCCGGCTCCTTTCAGAAAATGCAGATGTGGGTCTTCGTGATCGACATGCTGTTGCTGGTGGGCCTGTTCGTGCTCGCGGTCGCCTCGACGCGTTTCTGGCCGCTGTGGCTCGCCGGTTTTCAGCTTCTGGCGGTCGCCGCGCATTTCATCCGCGCTGTGGACCAGAGCGCGTTGTCCAGGGGCTATCAGTTCCTGATCTCGTTCGAAGCATATCCGATGTTGCTGCTGGTGGCGCTTGGCGCATGGCGGCACCGGCGGCGCCTTCAGCTCTACGGTGCCGACAGATCCTGGAGGGATTCCTTGAGCCTGTAGCGGGCGCCGGCGCGGCCGGGTTGTCAGCCCGGCTGGTGGATGAGTTCGGCTCGCTGCCCGGCGTGCTGGCGGCGAGCGGGCAGGCGCGGCTGCGCGTGCTGGAGGGCAGGCCCGATCTCGACGCACTGCTGGGCGGGCTCGATGCCGCGCTGACGCATATCGCCACGCTGCGCTTCTCGCGCGGGCCGGTGGTCGACAGCTGGCCGGCGCTGCTCGACTATCTGCGGCTCACCCATGCCTTCAGTGCGGTGGAGATCGCGCGGGTGCTTCACCTGGACGGCCAGGGCCGGCTGATCCTCGACGAGGAGATATCGCGCGGGACGATCGATGAGGCGACGATCCATGTGCGGGAGGTGATCCGCCGGGCGGTGGAGCTTCACGCGGCGTCGATCGTGCTGGTGCACAACCATCCGAGCGGCGATCCCGCGCCGAGCCGGGCGGATGTCGACATCACCCGCCGCATCGCCCGTGCGGGCCAGCCGCTTGGGATCGTGGTGCACGACCATCTGATCATGTCGACCAGCGGTCATTCGAGCATGCGGGAGCTGGGGTTGATTTAGGGAAGGGCTGGTATCAAGTCGATTTTGATAGCGGATGAAAGCCGACAAAGAAGCTCTGCTCTCTTTAAGAAGTGCCGATGGTCTTCGGCGTTCTCAAGTCGGATCGAATGGAGCACGAATGGTGTGGCGCTCGATCAACTGGAAGAAGATCAGGGCGAAGGAAATTGCGATTCCGACACATCCCATAACCCAGAGAACGGAAGCGGACTGGTAGCCGCCTGTCACCAGTTTGATGACCCCGAACACGGGCACATGGGTCGCATAGAGTGAGTAGCTCGCTACCCCCAGGAGATAGAGGGCCCGAATGTTCTTGGTATCACGACGGCATAAGTACTGCACCGCTGGTATTGCAAAGCTGACTAGGCCGAAGCCTCCCACGGCAAGGAACATGGGCGCCCATGCTGCGGAAGCCGGTTGCGGTAGAATGGCAGCGATCACCAGTGCCGACATCCACGTTAGGTGCCACATCGCGCCCGTTGGTGCCTGCGCGCGGCCAGTGTGGATTTCTGCCAGATATGCTCCGCTCGTCCAGAGGAACAGGTGGCTCAGGAATAAAGGGCTGTTGCCCTTGGCGTGAATGAATAGCCGTGAGAGGTCGAACCCGCAGTAGAGGCACGCAATGGCAAGACTGATTGCCGCGGTAACGCCCAGTGCGTGCAACGGGCCGAACCGGCGGATGAGGAGGAAGACAACCGGATAGAACAGGTACAGGTGGAACTCGATCGAGAGTGTCCAGAACACGCCATTGTTGCCGAACGAACTGGTGAGCAGTTCCTGTCCCATCATGAGATTCAGGAGAAACTGGGGGAAGTTGTCGATCAACCATGGAAAAAACGTGCGATCGGTTTGTGTCAGGAAGGCCACAATACCGGACAATAGAAGGGCGCCCAGATAGACTGGGTAGATTCGCATAAAGCGGCGCTTGTAGAAAGATAACACCGCCAACTGCGTATCACCTGCGCGCGCGAGTTTCATGGCGTAGCCTCGATGGATGCAATATCCGCTCAGGACGAAGAAAACGGGCACGCCGAGCCAGCCGAACGCGAAAATGCTGCTGGCATAGGACAGCAATATATCAGGGCGCCAAATTGGGAACCCGTATGTGGCGATCATCTGCTGAAGGCCAATCGAAAAGCTCTTGCGCGCGTGATACAGCACAACCGCCAGCGCAGCTAAGGCTCTCAAAATGTCGACCGAATGCACTCGGCGGGAGCCTGCTTCAGTCAGCATGTGTGGGGCGGAGGTCTCGATATGGTCTTGCGTCATCAAATCCTCCAGCAACTCGCCCATTCACATGGATGACGGGTGCGTCAAGGTTGATGGGCACTTGGGAGAAGGGCTGGGTACGACGAGCCGCGATTACCGGATGGCGTTGAGCTGTGGATATGCCGCCGCGCGAGAAGGGGGCTTCTGCGGGGGTAGACGATTGCAATATGGTAAGCCCTCCGTGGGGGCTAGCCGCGACCGCTGCGGCACTTTACCGATCATGCACCGGACGAATTCCGAAAAACGGGACATGTACATTGAGTATGGAGTATGAGAGGCCAGTTGCGTCGGCGGATTTGAACCTGGCGTCTGAGCCGTTGTTAGAGGACGGGCCGCCCGCTACTGCTGCGCTGGTTGATCCCGACCGCAAATATATATTCGGCCTAGACGTGATCCGGGCTAGCGCGATCCTGCTGGTCATTATCTCCCATACCAAGGTTTCGATCATGGCTCTGGGGGTCGCCGGAGTCGAACTGTTCTTCGTCCTCAGTGGTTATCTGGTCGGCGGCATTTTCCTCACTGAAATCTTGCGTGCGCGGGATGACTTCGGCCCGCTGCTGGTGCGTTTCTGGCGGCGGCGATGGGCTCGGACGATACCCAGCTACCTGCTGTTCTTCGTGATCTGGTTCGTCCTGCTCCCGCCGGCGGATATGTCCGTGTCGAACCTGGCGCGCTACGTCCTGTTTCTGCAGAACTTCGCCTGGCCGAGCGACGGCTTCTACGCCGTTTCGTGGAGTCTCGCGGTCGAGGAATGGTTCTATATCCTTATACCGGGGCTCGCGACGATCCTGCTCGTTGTCACGCGCCGGCCTTGGCTGTCGCTTGGCGTTACCTGCGCCTTCATCGTTGTCGCTTCGGCGATCATCAGGCTGATCCCTGTGATCACCGATTTCAACTTCGGCATGCGCATGCTCGTGATCTATCGGCTGGATGCCCTGGCGATCGGCGTGCTGGCCGCGATGCTGGCGCGACAGAAGCCACGGCTATGGCTGCTTTGCGGTCGCGCATGGCCGGCCGCGCTCCTCGTCCTTGTGGTGCTGAGCTACATCACCATCGAGTATCGCGTGGGCATGCCGAACTGGCAGGCGACGCTGCTGTTGTCGGTGCTGCCGCTGGCGAGCGTCATATTGTTGGCGCGCGCGGTGCCGTTCCGGGATAGGGGTGGCATTGTCGGTACGTCGATCAAGAAGATCAGCCAGTGGTCCTATTCTCTGTACCTATGCCACTTTCCTGTTCTTATGATGCTGTATCAGATTCCCGGATATTCCGATCTCTCTTCCCTCGGAAAGATGTTGGCCAAGTTGATCGCCCTAGCGATCGCAATAGCGATCTCCTCGGCTCTTTATATTTGGTTTGAAAAACCTTTGCTCAATGCGCTTAGTCCTCGCAAGATAAAAGGAAAGGATGAGGTGTCGGTAATTATTAAAGGGTCGTTAAACTTGTGTGCGGACGCCATCGAGCTAGAGTAAGGATGAATCAGCTTGTATGGCACGTCAGTCGATGGCTAAAATGCTAGTTTCTCCGAATTGAATAAGATCGTTTGCATGTCATGCTTATGTTATTTGTTATTCTATTCTAGATATTGAGTTATTCACCGGTTTTTCGTAAGAAAAATTATAATAAGGAGCCTGGGAGGACCGGCTCGATGGCTGCATAATAATGTATTCTCCATATAAAAGGATTACGATGAACGCAGAGCGCTCCCTTTCGCTCCTCTTTAGTCAGCCGCAACAGGTTGAGTTGAGGCGGATGAATGTGGTGGATTTCGCGCGCGGAATCGCTGCCTTCGCGGTCTTGTTCTATCATTATCAATTTTTGTATTATTCGACACCCGGCATAAGAAATCTGAGGCCGGAAGAATCCGTAACGCAGCCTCACTATGCTTCGTTATGGATGTTTTATGACTACGGATACTGTGCGGTAAATTTCTTCTGGATGCTGTCGGGATTTGTATTCTCTGCTGTGTATGTCGCAAAATACACTACAACAAGAAGTTTTGTTGTTAACAGATTTGCGCGCCTGTATCCGCTTCATTTAATTACGCTGTGCGTGGTAGCTATTCTTCAAGCTGTGAGTTGGAAGACTACAGGACAATTTCAAATTATCGTCATTAACGACGCGTATCACTTTGTACTGAATCTGTTTCTCGCTTCATTTTGGGGGATACAGAAAGGACCGTCATTCAATGCTCCAATATGGTCTGTTTCTGTTGAGGTGCTCGTATATGGGCTGTTTTGGATAACTCTGCCCTTCTTGTATCGAAAGGGTATTTTGGGGCCAATTTTTCTGGCGGCGCTAGGTTGGGTCGCCGCGTTTCTTTTGTCGGGTCATTTGCCGCTTCTTCGGCAATGTGTGTTCTATTTCTTCAGCGGCGCAGTTATTTATCTAGTGTTTGATCATCTGCGCCTGCGGCCCGCAATTCTCTTTATCATTTCGGGATTGCTTTTCATCACGGGAGTGACGGTGTTGATGGCCAGTCCCGAGAAATTACTCTCTATCGCAATCCCTTGTTTATTGGCAGCTCTGTTGTTCGTATGTTGTGGCCTTGAAGGTCTGTCATTCGGGAATAGAGTCGAGCGACTGAACTGGTTTGGCGATGCCACTTATGGGATGTATCTCTGGCACATTCCGCTTTTAATCACAATATTAATGATATTTAATTTTAACCCGGGCGCGCGGGTCGTGATTACTGAGACGTGGTTTCTGGTCGCGTATCTGGTATCTGTTATCATTATCGCTAGAATGTCATTCGTATATCTTGAGAAGCCGGCGAGAGAGAGATTACGGCGATACGCTTTCGTAAATACACAAGAGACAAAGGCAGAGGGACTTGACGAGATGGCCGCTCCTTAAATATTAAAGTAGAGCAGTCCCCGTACGAATATTTATCATCTATGCTGAGATTTTCGAAAAGAGATCTCGTTTGAGTCGGGATATCTCAGAATACGATCAACCTCTTTGGAGATGTATTGCGGATCGAGGTTGCGTCCCGCGCCTCGCAGCGGCCAACAATTCCCACAGCATCCGTATAGCGGCCGTTCGCCACCTCAAGCTGTCCTGTCTGTTCGACAAAGCCGGATTGCCAGGGTCTGGCGTCGTCATGTCCGTCGGGCAGTTTAGCGCTCTCGGGCAGCGCCGTTGGGGGCACGCCATTGAGCCAGCTACTTGGCAACAGGGCCGAGCAGGGCGATGCATTTGCCTGAATGACGGTATGAGCGCAGCCGGCAAGCAGCGCGGTCGGCAGCATCGTTGCTATCGCCGCCTGGTGCCTGGGTGATCGCATCTCTTCCCTCCTTCACGGTCTCATGGATGGCCTGCTCGGCCGCCTGGGCATTGCCCAGCGTCTGGACGGCGTCACGGCCGCTTTCGATCGCAGCCCCGCGCTGGCCGGTCGCAAGGCGGGCTTCAGTCCCTGCATCGCGTGCCACGCCGCATGATCTGAGCGCCAAGAGGCCAGCAAGCAACGCGATCAGGATCGTCGCCAATGCGATCCTGGACAGGGCTGCGGTGGAGATCGCCGGCATTATGCCACCCCCTTGATCTTCTCGGCGAACTTGAAGCCGTAGACCGTCCCGGCCCAGGCAAGCGACATGCCTGCCGCGGTAATATCGAACCGGTCGAACAGCAGCGGCTGCAGAATCATCGTCCAGGCGACCGTCGCGTTGGTGATCCAGTCAAGCGTCGGGCGGGCGAGCCGCACGAACGCCTGGTACCAGGCCTGTTCGCGGATCCGGTGGTCGGGCATGTTGATCGCGTTCGTCGGCGTGGCTTTCGCCACCTCTGCGGCGATCTGCTCGACAGAGTCGCCGATAGCCGTGCCGCTCACGCCGCCCTCGCCAGCCAGCCGTAAAGAAAGGCCTCGTTGGCGGCCCGGCCTTCAGCCAGCGAGAGATAGCGCTCACCTTGAAGGGCGTTTAGCAGCACCAGCAGTCGCCGTTCGCCTTCCGCTCCGCGTATGGCAAGAAAGGCCTTCAATGCGGCGAGCGTTGCCGTGCCAACCGATCCATCGACCGTAAGGTCCGGATAATCCCGTGCGCCGTTATTGAGTCCGTTGAGCGAACGTTGCAGAAAAACCGTGGCAACCTCCGGCCCCATATTCACGCCGGTATCGACCAGTTCGGCCGCGACCGGCATTGATACCGTGCCAATCCGGTCGAAGCCTGGTGCGATCACATAACGACGTCGATAAACCGCGAAGGCGAAGTCCCGCGTCATGGCGCGCATCGGCCCCGTAAAGCCCTGGCTGCGCGCGGTTGCTGCGGTGATGCCGTGGTTCGTCTCGCCCCCAGCATCGTTGGGATTGTTGACATAGTCTCCCTCGTTCGCCAGCACGCCTTCAATCACCGCGTCAATCGTCTTCATCACGACTTTCCCTTCAGTAGCATCCAGAGGGCGAGGCCAGCGCCGGCCAGCCAGCCGATGAGAGGTGAGCGAACAACCCAGCCGCCGAAGCTCATTGCTCCGTCGCGGCGGTTTCGATCGGCTTCCAGTGCTGTCACGCGCTCTTCGAGCTTCTCGATTTTTGCGGGCAGTGCTGCTGCGGCAATGACCTTCTCGGTAAGTACGTCGATTTTCGCCGTAGCGTTGTTCAGGTTGTGGATGAGCTCGCGCATCTGTCCCCTGATCTCGCCCAAGAGCAGCCCTGTTGTGTCGTGTTGGTCGGTCATGTCGCTGGACCTTGCGCCACGGAAGGGGCGCATTCGCGATATGCCTGGTGCCCCGCCTGCCCTATTTCATGCACCGATGCGCCTCGTAAGATCTGCGATAGACTCTCTCGGTGCAGGTACAGAAGCTCGCCGAGTTGGACGGGAAGCAGAGAAATAAATGCACGCTGAGTTCGCGCAAATGTAGTTTTGCCGGTGCAGGCAGCATCCACTCGCCGGAGGAGTCGATTGCTCAGCGTCTGAAGATACCGGAATGGTGTGCTATTGACGGTCACAGCACGAGGGCCTGCGCCGCGGCGATCTTGGCGTAGCCGCTCGCATTCGGGTGGACGTTGTCGACCAAGTCAGGGCTTCCGGCCGTCCCGATGATCCAGCCGTCCGTGTTAACATAGACGATATTCGCGTCCGCCATTGCCGTCACCGCAGCCGAGATCCGTGCATTATAGAGTTGTCGGTCTGCGTCTGTGTTCCGATACTGTGGCAATATCGCGCGGGCGTAAATCTTGGCCGACGGAAGACCTGCGCGAATGCTCGAGAGCATCGCCTGATAGTCGGCCTGGAATGTAGCCAGCGGGACGTTGTAGAACAGGTCGTTGACGCCGTAGCAGACAAAGACGCGGGTAGGCGTTGAGGTGAGTCCGGTGATCTTGGAGGTGTTCTCGCGGCCGTATTTGATCGATTGGTTACCTGCGCTGACGGAAGCCCCAGTACCGCCAAAACCAACGCGGATAGCCGAGCGGGTGAGGCCGTTAGCTAGAATGTAAGCGTCGCCGAATCGAGCATCCGCTAAGCCTGAATTGCCCATCGCGACGATGCTGTCGCCGTAATACGCATCGCACGGGAGGGCGACATGCGCCGTTGCAGTGAGTGTGTCCACGAACAGGTCGTGGATATAAGTTGGCACGGTCGGCGAAATAGCTTTGATCTCGTACTCGTGCGTGCCGCTCAGCCCGGTCGCTATCGTGAACAGTTCGTAGCGACTGGCGGTCGAGGGGGGCTGCAGGTTTGCGATCTCGACACCGTCTTGGAGGAGGGCTAGGCGACCCGTGCTGAATCCTTCGAACAACCAGATGCGGACGGAGGTGGTCGTTGCGTTGAAGCGCAGCCCGAACCCACAGCCGACAGTCCAGACTCGTTGCGCATAGGAACCGCCGAAATTCGTATCGTTAGCGAACACCCCGTCCGCGGCGATATAACTGCTATACGGTGACTGCAGGAGCGGATAACCGGTCGGGATGTCGGCAGGGCGCGTCAGATTGGGGGAAGTTCCCGAAACGCGTAGCGTGATGTCGCTATCATAGGGCACACCCTGACTGATCCGCACGCGATGAGGCTGGTCAGGAAGGCCATTGAACAAGTTCACGAAGCCCCAGGTGTTGCCGGCCGGCCCAGCCACGACAAAGGGTGGGCCGCCGTCAACCTCCACCGTATAATTGCCTGTGAATAGCTGTGCTTGCATCTGAGTGCCCACGGCCATCGTTTCGATGTAACTATGGGCGAGCGCCGTTGGCATGATAGCCGACATGACATTGTGACCGCCAGCTGAGACTGGCCCAGTGAACGCCCCCAGTTTTGCGATCGCGGTACTGGCGAACGCAAAAGACGCGGTCGACGGAAGATACACATATTCGATGAAGCTACCGGCCTTGATCTTGGTGGGCGTAGGGTCGGAGGTGTGCTGCGCCCATTTCACCGCGAAGTTTCCGGCATTCGGGCCGTTTTGGATTGTTCCTTCGAATTCGATTAACCCAGAGCCGGCAGCGCCGAATACTGCGATATCGGCCGCGCTATAAGCAGTGTCGATCGCGACCCCCGTGTAGGCGACATCGCCGGGCGCGATCGCTCTCCGGTTGATCTGTATCCCGCCTGTAGCCGCAGGGCCTGCATGCTGCCACTTCATGCGCCCTGCCTCGCTCGCAGAATAATTGATACGGCCACGCATTGAAACGAGCGAGTTCGCTCCCAGCGGCAAGGTCAGATCCAGATCGGTTATGAGCGCCGTGGATGAAACCACCGACGTGTCAGTCGCCTTGCTCGCGCGGCGTGGTGTGAGGGCAAGCAAGCCCTCAACCGCGAACTGGGCCGCAATAGCGCTCGCGGCGGCGGTTTCGGATTCGTTCGCGGCCCTTTCTGCGCGGATCAAGTCAGCCGCTAGGGCAACAGTCTCATTCGCAACGGCAACAAATCGTTCTCCATCATACCCGATCACGCGCCCCGTTATATCCTGGAGCGCCGGGAAATCAGGCGCAGTATCGCCCAACGGTACCTTAAGAGCGCGCGTGCCCAGATCGTGGTTGACCAGGTCCCGGATCGCCGCGCGCCGGTTGATCATGTTCACGGTCGAAAGGTTGTACGCGCCCTGATCCGCGAATTCGCTGGTCTGGAGATAATCCGGTTCGGAGATGAGCTGGATCCGCGTCCCGCTGGCGGGCGGCGTGGTGAAGGTCACTGTGCCGGAGGTGGCACCGAAGGTGACGCTATAGTGTGTCGAATAGGTCTTGCGGACTCCGTCGACATAAACGCCGACATCTGTCGCTGCGACGATCGAGAAATTGAATGGAAACTCGGCTTGTGTGCCAGTGCCATTCTGGGGTTCGCTTGAAACGTTCGGACTGATTGCGGCCACGCGGCACCTCCTGTGATGGAGGTGGCTTAGGCGGTGGCGGGAAAGGTTTGAATCGATCGCGGCGGCCCGCCGTTCGGATGAGGATCTGGCGGCTATATCCTGAATCAACAGGTGGGCTCATAGCTGCACCCGTCGCATTCGGGCGGGCTCCTCCGAGCGCGGCCTGCCTCAATCCTGGCGGGGACTGTCAGGATTTCCGTGTGTGCGTGCATGATGGGTAAAAAGGAGGCCCGGTATGTCCCGACGCGGAGATCCTGCGATAACCGGATCGGCGGACACTCCAGAAAATTGGTCGCGTGATCCCAGCTGATCGGTTGATCGGGATCGGATGCACGTGCTGCACTGGCAGCCTGTCCATGCATCCTCAGTCCTCCTTGGTTGGTCATTTCCACGAGGCGTCGTTGCGCGATGGTGTCCGTGCCGGGTCGATCCTCTGTCAATCCCTTCTAAGGCCGCACCAGCCTGTCATATTCCTCGGGCCCGGCCTTGCCTTGCGCTAGGCGTAGATGTTTCCTTGTGAAGACGGCGGGGATGTTCATCAAGTCCGATCCGAGTTGTTCGACAGTCGCCAATCCGGCTTCCCGGGTTGCGTCCGCCGCTTGCTTGCGGGAACGCATTTGCAAGGCGCCGCGATCATCTAGATCGTCCAAGGCGTACCGCTTCAATGCCTCGGTCAAGGGTTGGGCTTGGGTCTTCCGCGCGATAGCCGCCCGCGGCTATCGCAGCGCGAGCCTGACTCTGCTTCGAGTTAAGTGTGGCGTCCCCTTATTGGGCTAGATTGGCATCAGGTCGACAGCTGTTGCGCGTTTTTTGGGGATGGCAATGGGCCACATCCCTGTTGCGCCCAAGAATCTTTCCACATTTTCCTGTATGTTTTTTGCGTCTCTGTCTTGTTGGTCAATTTTTGAATGATCGTTGTCATATCAGTGCAGTATCTTCCGGGATTATTTTCAAATAAAACCAAAATTTCGTTGTAAGATTCTGGGTGGCCAAGCTCAATTGCCTTGAGAAGAAGATTCTTGGCTCTGTGAGAATCTCCCAAATCATTTGCACTAAATAATCCGCCCATATGTATCAAATAGGCATCTTTTTCTGTTGCGCCATTGTGTACGAGATTCTCTGCAATCGCGACGCATTCTTTTGCGATTTCTGCACTCACCTTCGGGGAAGCAAGGCCCCAAACGCATGAATTCGTGGAGAATGGGCGAGGTTGTCGTTGAAATGAGACAAGAATAACCAGGGCAATGGCAGCGGCTGACGCTATTAAAAACAATATGTGGATAAATATCCTGCTGGTCATCAGAATTTCCTGTCCTTAGGTGGCGGCGTAACCCTGATTCCGGGAGGCGATGGCGTCTTAGAATCGATGCGGAACCACTTCTTTGTGGTGGGATCAAAATATGCACTCAACAATGTTGATGGAACCTCTACCCAATTCACATATTTAGCATAGCCAACGACATCTCCGCTACCGTCCTTTTCAGTGTTGACGCCCAGATCGTACCGATTGTTTGATGCGGACGGAGCGCTGACGAAGGCCTTGGCGGCGTATACGGTCCCACCCGTAATGCGTGATAGATCTCTCGCTTCAGGACCATTGGCGGCAAAGCAGCTTGTGATGATAATAGGTTGCCCGGGTACGTAGTGCGCGCGTATTAGATTGGCGTATATTGTCTTTACACTGACACCCTGAGCATCGATACCGCGTGACATGTCGGAGATCTGACCGGTTTCGGGGTATCCATGGGAGTATATGATGCTCCATCCCGGCGGACTGCCCATGCCATTGATGGCCTCAATGTTGTCCGCGTCTGCCGAATCGTTCAGGTAGATCACGGTGCGATCCGGTTTCCTGCGCCGATTTAGACCATGCGGATTGCTGCTCCCCGTGCCCATGAGGGTAGCGCTCGCTTTGGCAAGCCTTGCGGTTTCATATCCCGTAGAGGTATTTCCCTCTCCACTGGAGACATTGGGGTAGAGCCAGCCGAGAGCGCGTCGTCGAGATCCCGGCGCACCGTAGCCGGAATCTGCGTGATCGACGTGAAGTCCGATCCGAGTTGGTCGGCCCTCGCCAACCCGATTTCCCGGGCCGCGTCCGCTACCTGCTTGCGCGAACG
>JAJDMX020000595.1:0-16119 GCA_022345685.2 Nothomitra cinnamomea | reverse complement strand
AGCCTAAGGATCGACGGGACAAGACTGTCCAAAAAACGAGGGGAAATCTTCTTATGATAGTATGCGAGCGAGGGCCATTCTTTAGATAACTGCCGAATGGACCGAACCCACCCTCGTTGGTTTGTTGCCCCTTGCGCAAGTTGGGTGGCCAAGGACACCGACTCCCAAGCCGGGTGCCCGGTTGTACCTAGCTTAGCGCATTGATCTTCGGAAAGCGATGTCTTGGACCCTGGAAATCCAGTTGCGCATGACGACGGCCATTGCACGTATTCCATAATCCATTCGCCGTTCTAGGCCGGATTACCGTCACTAACGTGGTGTGACGAGAGAAAAGGTTACTAGTTCCTACCAGGTGTGGGGCGAAACTCAAAACTAAGCCCAATGCACGGTCGGGTGTGCACCTATTTTCGTGTTGGGCTATGCGTGCTGGGAGTGCGTGGTTAAGCGTGGCCTCCGACCCAGGAGCAAACGTGACGCATGCAGGAGGTGCATCTTGCGCCCGGGTTCGCTTGGTCGATTTCTTTCTTTTTCGTGTGGGAGATGCTGTGCCGAAGGCGGAACGTGTGTCGGATAAGGTGATGGTGCGGTAAGCGGTGAGATCTCGGTGATAATGGATTAAGCCTCGAGGATCGCGGGATCCCATGCGAGTCAGATTGCGTAGCAATGAGCGGTCGGTCTGTGCCCCCGCTCAAAAAACTCTTGGAATGAGCGTGTCTGGCCCCCGTTCCAAACCCGTCCAGAAAAACCAGTGATCTCCCTCATTCCTCCTCCCTACGTTCCTTGCCCAGAGCTGGAATAATTGATCACCAGATCCACATTCTCATCTCCGAAAACCCCCTCACTCTCGAGCAATGTCACTCCCAACACCCAGGGCCCATCTCACTCGGTCGCATTGCGCACACCCCTGACACCCACGCGAGCGTTCCTGCACTACCTGGCACCCGTTATCGAGCTTTACCAAGATCGGTCTGAGAGCGATCCGCAAGGCAAGCCAACCCCGGCGCAACATCCCATAGATCTAGCAGTCTGTCCCGCAGAAATAAATTTGTTTCGTCGTCAGATCCCGGAACTGGTAGCTGGAAACGGCAAAGTAACTCCTACGCTGTGGCGCTTTGGGTGAAGAGAAAGGCCGAATGTGGTGATATATGCCGAGAAAGGCTGGGGCGCGATATTAGGTGTTAGGTTGGGTGCGTATTCCCTGACAGATACTTTAAACTCCGTTGCGCGCTAAACGTGGATATGCACGTAAAGACTGAATACGAATATCCAAGGACTATACTTTGTCATGTGCAAAACTGCATAAAAGGAGGAGTGAGTTTCTTGTACTCGCGGGGAATGATTTTATCCAGAGCGCCCTCCTCCGGTGGTTTTGGCTGTCACGGTCGCAAGGAATTTAGTGGTGTTCTCTGTGGCTCCCAATCGTCTAAGGCAAAGTACGACGTTGCTGGTGGGGAGGCGTGCCGATCCAATAGAAATCGACAAGAATGAGCGACTTTTCTGAGAGATGGTGCAGAATCTAAAACGAGGGACGGCGAAAACCACGTTTCTGAGGCGCTTTGTTCTGGAGACAAGTCGAGCTCGGACCTGTGACCACCTATACATTGTGCATGCTTTGGTGATTGAGACGCATGCCGATGCGATGCGGGAGATATAGGAAAGTTCGTCCGTAATCTGCAATCTGAAGTATGGGGAACCGGGGAGGACGATAGGTTTGCAGATGAGCTCAATGACAGAAGGCCTCACCGACAAACGCCAAAAGGTTCGAGCGGGAGATAGTCGGGAGTCCCAACTCCAACAAAGACATCCCACATTTTGTGAAAAGTATCACGGCGTCTTCGATACGTCCCTGACCGATTTAGTTTGGATTGTATTGCCCTTGACCTGGAATAGAAAGGTCATTGTCGCAGAGAGTTCTGCATGCGTGCGATGATCTCGGGTTTTTTTTGCACAGAGCGGACAGTCCGAGCTGTCCAGGTCGAAAAGCGAAAGATATGAATTTACAAGCCAGCGCCGATCTGTAGCGACACAACACCAAAAACCCAAGTCTAGCCAAAACATGGGGGAATGTCTTGTTCGGTGTATCCCTCGCGGGTAGGATTGCAGATACTTTCTTGGTGGCTCGCCTCCATCGCCGTTGGCTGGTGCGGCCGACGCTTAGCGGAGAGGCAGAGAGACAGGGCGCACGACTTTTCAGACACATTTTGCGCCACGCCCAGAGTTCATTTCCGAGACTGAGACCTGCAGCTGGTGAGAAATGGTATTAGCAACCTGATTCAAGTATTTGTGGACGCGGTGTAAATATCTGAGCGTTGATACCCTAGGGCTGGAGTGGGCCATGGAGACTAAGATTTGGTTACCGTCCCGCACTTTTGGAAGGACCTCTTATTCCCGAACACTGGCGGCTTAGATGTTCGATAAAGGATTAGAATGCATCTAAAAACTACACAATATACCGGAATAAATTGTTCGCCCTTGGGGTTCAGGTAAAAGTTTCGCGGCATAATTTTGATGCTCTGTAGTGATTCTTTGGCGGCTCGAGAAAGGCCGTTTCTGAGCGAAGGAGATTCAGGGCACTTGTAGCACAGTGTCCAGCATCATCTCCGGATGCATGGACCTAGTGTTTGTACACTAGATTATATCGTTATCTAAATGAAAGAGACTATAGATCCGTTGCATATATCTGAGCGGTACTATTTGGGGTTTTTCCTAAGACCTGAGGCGAGGGCTTGGTCGCTTATTACGCAGAGACGGGCCAAGCAATCTCGGCTAAAGCCAAGGCAACAACCGTGTTGTGTGGGAGCTCACGGGCTTCTCTAGTTTAATCTTCAAGTTAACCTAGTATAGCAATCTAAAATTGGCGCAGGCATAAGGATTTATCAACCGTAAGTTAGGTAATTATTCCTTCGAATGGGAAATCGTTTTTTGTAGGGGGTGGATCCCCTAAAGAGACAATTTTAGTGCCGCGCTCGATGGAACTAGACACCAGTATAATGGAAGGTTTGAGCTATCCAATCTATCCCCTATCGCCCAGAGAAGAAATTCACACATTAAGAACGAATTAGTAAGTCCATTAAGACAGCCCACAAGGACCTGTCCCAAGACCCATACAGTTTACTTCATTCAGATGGATTCGGAGTGATAAATATTTTAGCGAGACTTTTCATGGGGGTCTTCAATATTTCAAAAACAAGGTTCCCTAAATCCCTAAAATCTAAGTAAAAGGGGTAAGTTGAGGCAAAATTCTAATTATAGAAAATAATCCGTGTTACCGACGATGAAGCAAAGACTCAACATCGCCGGGAGTGACCTGTGAATTTAAGTAGAAGAAGCACGACCACTAAACAGCTATTTCCTAGTGACGAGGAGTTGGCGCAGCGGGATGCATAATACGCCTGTCTGAATCGTCTATTTTTCGGAAGCACAGGTCTTGGCTTGCCACATCATTGCGGCTCTAATAGCTCTGCTGATAGGCTCGCTTTCCCTTCAGACTCCACTTCTTAACCCCGCCTCCGCTTTTCCACAGACAAGCACTCACTTGCCTCATCCTACCCACCTCTTATCCTCTGCCTTACGCGAGCGCCGTGTGAGAAGATGTCGTCCACGTTAGTGCTAGGAATGCAGCAGCTGAGTTTGACCCAAAATTCAAATAAGAAAATCCCCAAACTTTTCACCTGCCCTCTTTGTCCAAAGAGGTTCGGAAGTCAGGATGCTGTCAGTGCACACAAACGGAGTAAGCACGACAGTCGTAGCACTGCGGTTAACAACACAGTTGTCACTCCACGGCCCGTCACTAGCAATGCCAAGCCGGGAGGTCCCATTAGCCACAAAGCTTCTACGGGCACACAGCAGCGTCAAAGTTGGCAGCGTAGACAGGTCACTGTTAGGAACGAAACGGTCACTGTTACTGAGTCTATGGTTTTACCCTATCTTTCGTCAGGCTCGGGCATTCGGAACGCACCGTGGCGGCCTCTGACCCAGCAGCATGGCAGAGTACCGACTGCGGGAAAGAGCACGCCTTTCTCCTGCCCTTACTGTAAGAAGGCATTCACAACCCAGAATGCTGTTCTCCAACACCAGCGGGATACGCACAATAAGGTAAAGGTCGAAACCCTCACCTTTGTCCAAGGTGGGATGCTCTCCACCACTTCGAAGGCCGAAACTGCTCAGCCGCCCAAAACCAAGCGCAATACTCGTGGTAATGTCTAAGCAGCAGCGCCTGTGGGCATCTATCCGACTGGCCCCGGTGTAAGTTAAGGAGATCCTGTAGCTAGAACTACCCATCCATCATTCGGGTCCCTGACTAATAGAATACGTCCAACACTGACAGGTCATGTTCGTTCCCTTCGATCAAAGTAGCTCACGAGAACCTTGGGGGCCCGGGCGGGCAAGATAGAGGTCAAGCTAGGGGAATTCGCAGTAGTTACCTGACAGAATCTCTGGGTTGGGGCATCTGTGATAGGGACTGGCTGGTGTGGGCGATGTATCGACTCCGCGACTTGGTTTTGACCTTCGGGACTTTTCCACGATCATTGCTGTTTCCTTGGCGGTGTTCTTAGGTAGGGTGTTTAGTGGGCGTAGGATTTTGTGGATCGTATTCTAGCATCTTTCTCTAATCTCCGAAACGTTTGTGCGAGTAGTAATATGAACACTAAGGAGACCGGTCCGCATAACTCTTCCAGGGGTTTTATGCCCTTGTGACATGGAGCGGAGGTAGTAACCTTTTATTATTGGCGTGAGCAGGCCATTACTTACTCCTCACCGCTAAATGCACTGCTATACTGACGAAGTGGAAGGGCCCGGAATTGTCCGGTGTCGAGGCCTCCGTAGGTGGCCTGTGTGAGGGTAGGATGGGATATTCATGCCGAGGATGTTGATTTGGGTGGGTCGACTCCCTGGTTTTGTACCTGTCAATTTTATCAGTGCATCGGATTTCCGTAAGTGAGAAAAGGGCCTAGCTGTCTTTTGGTTTGTTCTCCCAACGGTAACTAATGCTTCTCGTGCTGGATTCGACGTGACATTTCCGCATATTATGTATAGTGGTGTACCTGAGGTTGCGCCATTATCTTCACTAACCATACTTAACAGGAAAAGGGCTTAGCTAATCTCTTCCGTTTCCCTCTGCCTATAATGTCTTACTCCCTCCCGCGTATTTGAAAGTATGCTCAAATCTCCGACGTCGCTCCTATATCTAAAGATGGTCCGTCAGTTTAGGCAAACTGTCAAAATAGAAGAGGATCTTAGCCGGTTTCCCTCTTCTCTCTCCTTCTCTAGCTCTCTTCCGTCGGTGACCCAGTACTTGTCCCTTTGTTTCACGCTTCTACTTATTGAGAAGAAGATTCGCCATGAACCTGCCAGCCTGGAGGGTGTCAGAACGTTCGCTTTATCCCTTATCTAGACAGGTAGTCAGAGATATCTCCCTGTTAGCAAGGAGTAAGGTAGAAGAGGCAGGACTTAGCTAGTTTTCTACTGGTTTCTGTTCGGTTGCTGGTGATGGGTAAAGGAGGCGCGGAACGCATTGACCTTATCGACGTTCCCCAGCCCGTTTCTATAGGTGCCTAAAAATCCGTCAGTAACGACTGATTAGAAAGAGAAGAGGCTCAATTAGATCTCCGGCCGAACCCAGCAGTACCTGTGCGCCTGGTCGTATAGATTTTGATGTTTGTATTGCGTACTACAGAATAAAGACCACTATGGGAATTGAGACCCTTTATATGCCATGCGAAACTCGGGAAGGACAAGATTCTTCTATTGTTGCCTCGATGCCGAGAGGGATGCTTTGATCTTGCCTATTGTTCTTCTCCCTGTGTTCTGTGAAAAGAACGGAACAATAAGCTTTGTTCTCTGCAGACAAAGGAAGATGCAAGAAGACAAGGAGGACAGAACTGTAGAGCGAGGACTACTAAGAATAGGTTACTGGTGGAAAGCTAGTGCCTAATGCAAAGAGGATAAGAATATGTGTGGACAAGGGATTATGAGATTGGCCGTTTGCTAACGTGGTTTCGAACCGTGCTGCGATATCCCTTTGAACGCAAACTTGGGAAAGATTTTATCCTAAGATGGCTAATTATAGCTAGTGTGTTAGCAGATACCTAAGGCGCGGTTCGTTGCCTCATCCCCCTAACCCCATGGCACGACAGTCAGGTCGCCATTAGCAAGGATGTTGGAGTATAGGCTACGGATGGGGGTAACGAAGGCTTAGATTTAGCTATATAGAACTACTATGTAAAAGAGCGACAACGAACTATATGCTACGTAGGAGTTCCAGATGGCTTTATATGCTGAACCCGACGTGGATCAGGCCTTCGGATCAGAGGCTTCCGGGCATGGCCAAGCCGGAAGCCTCTGGAGCCAGTAACAGTACTGAAACGGGGCAGCGCCCAGGCGCCAACCACAACAAAGGACTTTGATACCGACAGTCACTGCTGCAATCCAAATCCCTGTGTTTTCAGATATTCAACGTTCGCTTGTCACAGCCCACCGTGTTGGAGCTAGGTAAAAACGAAGGCTTGATTTAACTGCAGAGAACGACTATATAATGAGCGACTACTGACTAATTCTACATAGGATTCTAGCCGGGCTTTTACTTTGAGGCAGGTGTTGCTCTAGGCCCTCGGAAACGCCGTTGAGGGCGTCCGGATAATAAAATTCCGGGCATGACTATGCCCGGATACTGCTGATACCGACGGCAGCACTGCTTCCGAGCAATGCGCAGGCACCAACTACAACACACCGCGTCCCTAGGCCAGCCCCTCATCTTATCCGCTGTATTGTCTGAATTCTGCGGCAAAACCACACAGCTCCAATTACTCCTCGACGTGCCCTGCTCCTTTCTCCCCGGCTGTGCTCTAGAACTCATGACTATGCTCACCACCCACCAGCCTGAACCTGGATGGCGTGGGCACGTTTAGGAGGGTCGCCACTTGTCATCTTTTGCATGTCAAGGCGGTATTCCCCGCCGTAGTAGACGGTGCCCATACCATCAGTGAGATTGACTAGGGAGTCTGGGATGGAGTTGAGAAAGTTTTCGAAGAGATTCTCAGGTTTCCCCATGATGGCGGTCTGTCGAAAGTGTGTTAGTGACGCTCGGTGTCGGATTTCGAATGTTGGAGAAGATAGAAGATCACGTTGCGCGCAAGCAATTGATGAGAAGCAGTAAGGACGGTGAGGACGATTCTGAGTTAGTTAAGGCTAACTACAGACGCGACGAAAGGAAAGCTTTTGTCTTTGACAGCTCCAATCAGCCACAGACGCCCCGGGCATCTCATGCCGAGCGTGTCTCCGAAACCGAAACCCTTTACTTAGGTGACCCTCAGACCAGTGTCGTTGGGAGTGACTAAAGGGGTATGGCGGCAGATCAACTAGTATCTGAGGCTCCGCAGCTAGCGAGATTATGGTGGCTAAGTTTAGGGGTAGCCTATGCAGTGGAGTTCCCCGGCGAGAGATAAGGAAGTGGTGAGGGCGGAGACATTGCGGGTAAGGAGAGAGTGACAGGAGATTTGCTTCTCCAAAGACATCGGGGTAAGGATTTCCCGAATTGAGCTATGAAGAGCAGAATGAGGACCAAGTTCTATAAGGTGGGTGGCGCCATGGCGGCCTTCACACTGGCTGTGGTATTGATAGACACCGGAGAGCGGGCAAGTGCGGATGAGAATCGCACCAGGGAAAGCATATTCTCGACCCAGTACTCAGCTTGGCTGAGTTCTTCAAGGGAAGCTTTCTGGCCGGTTACTGAGGAGATCATGATAGGGGGATCCGCAGAATGTCTTCTGGGAGTGATATTCTTAATGATGTTCTAGTATTTGAAGGTGATTTCCTTTATTGCATTGGAGTGGTAGATGTTATCAACCTTCAGCCTTCTTGCAACTATCTTCTCCTTATCCAAGAGAATTTTCAGCCCATTCAACCTTTCTGCACTACCAGACAACATGACATTCACGGGACTATTGATGCACTCAATTTCAACATTACGCCTCTCTTGGCCACTGAAGAGAATATCAATATATCTCAGTACTTCAACCTCAGATGAGCCAACAGCCATCATCCCCAAATGTATCTGGCTATAAGAGTAGTTTGGGTGCTCTTGAACAGTAAGCAGAAATTGAACATGTTTCTAGAATCTTCTATCACAATAACTATACCTTTCTGTTTAGATTATCTGAACTTGTTATAACTATTATGAACTGAGAAGAGGCGATTGCTCAAGCTATTCAGGACGTTAAGGATAGTCAGTTTCACTCTATTCATGTAGCTGCAAAAAATTATGAAGTGCCTTATACTACTTTGTTATATTGACTTCATAGAGACTAAACTCATCAGGATGTACATATAAATAAGTAAACATGTATACTTAGTGAAGAGGAGGCTTTAGTTAATAGGATATTAAATGATATCTTGAGCAATAATTCTTGATACAAAGCTTAATTGCTAAATTAATAAAATATTTAGTAAAGAGGAAAGAAAAGATGCTTTCCCTGAAAACCTATTATAATATTTATAACTATCTCTTTATTAATCTCTTAACTACTTGCTAACAAGTGACTCATATCACTTAATGTACAATGGGGGTCAATAAGTATTCGTACAGTAAAGCGAGATAGTCAAATTTCCATTTTATGGCTATATACAAAGTAGTATTAACAATAAATTAGCAATACAAACTCAAAGAGATGTCAATACGAGTTCAAATTTCGTAGAAAATTATTGCTCATATAGAAATAAAGATAAATAAACTTGAAAATATACTGAAAACTGAAAGATACTAATGGTTAAAGTTATAATGATCTGACTCTGATGAGGTCTCGTCTTCTAGTTTGTCTTAGTGTTTAGGTACACGGCGTGGCATTCTTTGAGTGACCGTAGAACAGATATATTAGTCCCATATACTCAGATAGCGAAATGGTCCTACTGCAACTTATATTAAAAGATATTTTGGGCAATAATTCTTGGTACAAAGCTTATATAGCTAAACTTAACAAAACTTTTAGTGAAGAGGAAAGGAAAGACGCTTTCCCTGAGACTCCAACGTTATATTTATAACTACCTCTTCACTGACCCCTTGGCCACCTGCCAACAGGTGACTCATACTACTTAAGGTATTCTTTCCTCAGCGTGACTCACACTTGACTTACACTAAGTCTAATAATAAAACCTGAGTCGTCGTGACTTATAACTCTCCATCCATACCCGAGCTGCCCGCTACACTCAGCTAATGTATTCTTCAGCTACTAAGTGTTTCTCAGCTCTCTTGGTCCTTCATCTAGAACCAGTGGTTCCTTGTTCGTAGGTCATGGTGGTTCTTGTTGGCCGGTCGCTTCCGGGCTAAACTTCTTAGCAATAGTGTGGCTGGCTGAGGTTGTTGCCTTGACAGAAGTATGGGTGATTTATTGAGTTGCTATGGATTGCACCCTCAGCACTAAGGGCGCTGATTGCACGAACCTCTGTTCTGGCCCCCACATTTCTTTGACAAGTATCGCTTATCCTTGTATTCGGTTTATCCTTGTCAAGCCATTTGAGCTGTCTGTGTCCTGTAGACTAATAATCCGGTCCAATGGTTCCAGCGCTACTCCTGTGTTCATGGCATTCCTGATAAGGCTCAGGATGTCCGTAACAAAAGTAAAGAAGCATTTAACAAGTACTCGTGCTATTATCCTGTAACTTCATCACAACAGACATAGTTACGGAGCAATCTTTACTTAAACCAAAATTCTGAGGTTTACCATACAATATATTTGTAAAAGGGGACTTGTGTGACGATCTGACTTCAATAAGGTCTTGTCTTCTAGTTTATCTTAGTGTTTGGGTACACAGCATGGCATTCTTGAGTAACCGTGAGACAAGTATAGAGTCTCATATACTGGGATAGTGAAATAGTCCTGCTGCAACTATATCAAAAGATATCTTGGGTGATGATTCTTGGTACAAAGCTTATATTGCTTAAACTAATAAGACTTTCAGTGAAGAGGAGAGGAAAGACGCTTTCCCTAAGACTTCAACACTAAATTTATAGCTATCTCTTTACTGACGTCTTAGCCATCTACTAACGGACGACTTATACCACTTGAGGTATTCTTTCCTCGGCATAACTCACACTTGACTCACGCTGAGTCCAATAATGAAACCTGAGTCATTATGACTTATAACTTTCCATCTATACCCGAGCTGCCCACTATACTAAGTTGATGTGTTCTTCAGCTACCAAGTGTTTCTCAGCTCTCCTGGTCCTTTACCCACGGCCAGCGGTTCTTCATCCGTAGGTTGTGATGGTTCTCGTTGGCTAGTCGCTTCCTGGCTAGACTCCTTGGCAGTAGTGTGGCTGGCTGAGGTCATTATCTTGACAGGGGTGTAGATAATTTATCAAGTTGCCGCAGGTTGCACTCTCAGCACTGAGGGCACTGATTGTGCGAACCCCTGTTCCAGCCCCCACGTTCCTATGGCAAGTGCCACTTGTCCTCGTATTTGGTTCATCCTTGCTAAGCCGTTTGAGCTGTCTACATCCCATAGGCTAGTGATCTAGTCCAATGGTTCCAGCGCCACTCCCGCGTCCATGGCATTCCTGATGAGGCTCAGGATGTCTGTAACAACTTGCTCCAAATAGTCTTTTCACTCCTCGACCATCTAAATGAAACGGTCGACCTTTAAAATTTAGTATATATACTGAATGTCATCTAGTAAACCTCTGCCTTGTCAATCAGAAAACGATTATTAACAATACTGCAAAAGATATTCTATTACTCCAGCTATTCAAAAACACCATCAAAAAATACATAGTCAATGCAGGATATCGAAAATGGCATGCTCGCAAAAAATCTTTTCTTACTACTAAATATCAAAAAATCTATCTTGCCTGGGCCAAAGAAAATCAATACTAGACATTAAATCAATGGAAACACATTATCTGGACCAATAAATATTCTTTTAAAGTTGGTCACAATGGTAGTACAACTTGAGTCTGGCACAAAGAAAATAAAGCTTTTTTAAATAAGGGTATATAGCTTATGTTCAAAAGCGGCTGAATCTCTATTATATTCTGAAAAGCAATTAGATACAACATGTAAGGACTTTTTGCACTTTTGGATAATAGTTGTATAACTGAAGTTAAGCATTGGGATGAAGTACTAGCTAAGTACCTTCATCAATTTCATAATCTTTTTCACCTTGATCACTGTGGTGGCCTCGCACCACTGATTGTGAAAGATAAAGCACCTTGCTACATAGCAAAGATTGCATAAGCATACCTTAAAGAATACAAAATACAGTATATAAAATAGCCAGCAAATAGTCTAGATCTTAACTGCATTGAAAACATATAACTTAAGATGAAACGTCGTGTTGCCAGAGCAGCCTGAATCAAGACCTATATTGAGATGCTTCAGTTTTTACCTTTTCTTTGGGGGGAGATTGTTGTGCAAGATTTTAATAAATTTATTGAAAGCATGCTAAAGCAATATGCAGCAGTCATCGCAGCAAAAGGAGACTATATTTGTTAGTAAATTCATTATTATACATAGTTAATTGTAATAATAATCACCTTTTGTAGCTTTCGCTTCACTGTACAAATACTTATTAACCCCTGTTATACATATCTCTTAATTTGACTTACAACATAACTTGTACTAAGTTTAATAATAAAATCTAAGTTATCATGACTTAAACTTTTTATCTACACTTGAGTTGCTCACTACATCTAGCTGACATTTTCTTCAGCTACTAAGTATCTTTCAACTTCTTTGGTTCTTTCTCTGTATCTGTCATAAACATTTTAAGCCTTACTAAGATAATACTATAAATAAAGTCTGAGGTGGCCATTTTGGTTACTTTTTGCAACACCCTCATTAAAGCAACCATTCCATACCATCATGCCTAAACATCAAAGTGCAAAAACGATAGATCTTGAAGCTCAAATCACTAAAGCTTTAGATGCGATCCAAAAAAAAAAGAGTTAAAAGAATGTCTTCAAGGCAGCAAAACAGTTTAAGGTAAATTGTAAAACCCTTCATCTACGTGTCAAGGGTGGCTTAAGCCTTGTTGAAAGTCATGAATTAATACAGCTATTATTGGTCGCAGAGGAAAATGCATTAGTGCTATAGTGCAAACGTTTATCAGCTGCTGGATTTCTGCCAAAGCATCAGTTGTTGAAGGAAATGGCTTGGGAAATTCTGATGCATCACGTCACGTCAATCAATACAAATAGAATGCAGCTCATTATACATCAACCTATAAAGCAAGTCTGGACGAAATGCTTTGTTCAGTGACATCCTGAAGTTAAAACAGTGAATAGTGAAAGCATTAATCTAAATAGATAGAAAGAAACAACATTTGAAGCTATCAATCTCTGATTTGACACGTTCCATGACGTGTTAGAATAGTTCAAATTTGAAAAACACAACATCTACAATATGGATAAGACAGACTTTAGTATTAGAACTAGTCAATGCAATCAGGTAATTATTGATTCTAGCTTGCGGACAAGGTATAAAGTAGAGCCAGGACGACAAGAGTAAGTTTCTGTTCTGGAATACATTTGCATCAATGGTTCATCTCTTCCACTATTACTTATTTTCAAAGCACAACATATCAGCAATACCTAAATTAAACCAGATACGTCTAGCAACTAGTAATAGGCAGCTAGTACTAATGAATGAACAAGTAATCAACATGGATTGGAGTGGTTAAAATGTGTTTTTGAACCAGCAACTTGGGAAAAAGCTAATGGACAATAACAACTTCTAGTTTGCAACAGCTATGATAATCACATAGCTGGAAATTTTATTGTACATTGTATGGAGCATAAAATTACTCTATTAGTTATACCACCCCATAGTTCACATTTAACACAGCCAGCAGATATTGCGGTATTTGGGCCACTTGCAACTTACCATGGTCAAGAAACAGATCGTCTCACCTGTAATAGTGTACAGTATATAATGTAAAGCAGAATGGGTTCAAATATACACAACCACAAGAGAAAAGGCCTTTACGGCTAAGAACATTATAGCTGCTTGGTATGGAGCTGGGCTATATCCTCTTAATCGTCATAAAGTTCTTTGTCATTTACCTACACCTTCAATTCCGAAACCTACTACCCCGAAACACCTCTCACAGCAAGGTCTCTTACCTGGCAGCTCACCACTCAATAGTCAAACATTACAGCTATTAAATACTACATTCAAAACGAAGGTTCTAAATGGTCCTCTAAGCTTTCCGGCACAGCAATATGCTCTTGACTTGACGGGTGTGGCGGAACGTCTTGCTGCTGAGGTTACAATACTTCGCACCACTAATGACAGCAAAAGCAAGATTTTAGATGCCAGACAAGAACGAAAATCAGGCAAACGCTTAGCTATTAAAGGCAAATTTATGCTCACGACTGAAGAGGTTCGCGATAGTGTCCTTGCGGCGGAAAAGGTGACAGCAGAGAAGAGAGCGCAGAAGTAGGCTCCTACCCACCCCAAACAGCCTCCAGCAAAGTGCCGGAAACTCGCGACACCATCTGAAGTGTCGGAGGAGTTCAAGGAATCACCTGAAGAAGAGTCCTCGGGAGCAGAAAACGAGATTTCTGAATGCATTGCGCTTTCTTGGTCTTGATCGCGAAAAGCGACCAAAATGGCCACCCGGCCAAAATTGCCACCTCGGACTCTATCGATGACGTAACATTGGTTATGGCGCCAGGTTGGGCGACTGAGACTTTCAACGAAATTTGTGCCAAATTTTCAGTTCTAGCGAATCAGCGTCCATTCACCGCACGTTTGGGCACAGAATGCTCACAGAACGCGATGGCATTTCTCTTGCTAAGTTTGACGAAATTTACGGCAGAGTTTTCAAGCTTTAAGGGGTTTGATTGGGTGGTTTTTGATTAGGTGGTTTGGCGAGTTCGGTGGCTTGAAGGATACATGCTCAGGGCGACCCGCCGACAGAGCCTAGGTGTATTGTGCTAGCTGAGGCCGAGGGCTAAGACCAGATTAGAAGCCTTATTGTGGCCGCTTAGGGAGTAGTATCAAGGAATTCATAGTCGGAATGCAAAACCAAATGACTTTCGCCTGGTTGAAGCCAAATTCATAGTTCCTGTTGTTGGAAATTTCCGTTTTGGCGCTGGTTCGTCGTTGAGGCTAACGGAATGTCTCCCCTACAAAAGCGTTACAACGGCGACGCGTGGTCTATTTCCCCAGGGTACGAACTCTCCGATTTCTCGATACGAGTTCTCACCGACTAGCCAGCTGTCGAGCCGACGGCCATTATATCCTACCCTAGACAATAAAATGATCGATCGGGCAGAGAGCCACAACCCCGGACACAACCCAGCATGAGGCACGTATTACTAGACCTTTATCTTTAGCATTCGCTTCCAGGTAGAACAAGCTTCGCACCAGCCTGCGCGAGCTGTCCTGGTTAAGCCGGCATGGCGCTCCAACAGGAAATGATCCTCCTTTTCTTTCCGAGCCCGCTTAGTTAGGCTAGGACAGCCAGGCGATCCGATGGTTGTCCGTAAACGCAATTCAACTTGACTCCAGTGCGACCCTATCTAGCATGCAGTGACCGGGCTGAGGCCGAAAACCCGCCGACCGTTTCCAGGTCTGCCATGGAGGCGGGCAGCCTGGTAAGACATCTTGGGAAATTCAACCCTCGGATCACTGCGCTGATCGGGACCGTGCCCCCGAAATCTGCACAGGGTATCTACTGATCGCCTAGCTCGGTAGTATAGCTATCCCTGGAACCTTGAGTAGCTTTGTGCTTCTGTCCAACCCCGCATGTGCTTTTTTCGATGTTTCCCCACAACGTTGGAGATTTTCTGCGCATCACAACTAGGGTCCTCACATGAACTTTTCTCTTGCCTGCTCTAGCAGGCAGGATCTTGGACCCCCATCATGGCCAGTTAGGCCCATCGGCCCACTTTTCCTGACGGAAAGGAGAAGCATCACGGCGGGTGCCAAAACACGAAGTCATTTATAGGCAAATCTAATGTGCATGCTAGTAACTATAAAGGTAGGTCGAAAAGAGGTAGGATAGCACCTTTCCATCCCTTGCCTCATCCCACCAAACATCACCAGCGACAGCTAGCCGGAAGAAGGCTAATTCCTCCCAACATACATCGGTCAATCGCGCTTGTCTCTTCTCTCCTCGCCGTGGCCCGCAGCCAGCAAGTCGGCACCAACACAGCAGAGAACACCCCTCACTGAGCATGCAAAAATGCACAGCCAGCGGCTCCTGCACAACACTGTCGACATCCGTTGTGCTCGACTCCAACTGGCGATGGTTGCACAACGTTGGCGGAAGCACCAACTGCTACACCGGCAACACGTGGAACACTGGGTACTGCCCTAACTCCGTCACCTGCGCTTCCAACTGCGCGTTGGACGGTGCGGACTACACGGGGACTTACGGCATCACCTCGACGGGCACGCTTAAGTTCGTTATTCATGGCCCGTACTCTACGAATATCGGATCGCGTGTGTATCTAATGGCGCCGGATAATACGAATTATCAGGTGTTCAATCTTAAGAACCAGGAGTTTACGTTCGAAGTGGATGTGTCTAACTTGCCTCGTGGCCTTAATGGTGCGCTTTACTTCGCCCAGATGGACGCTGATGGTGGGAAATCCAAGTACGTCGGAAACAAAGCCGGAGCTAAATACGGGACTAGCTACTGCGATTCGCAGTGCCCGCACGATATCAAGTTCATCAACGGCGAAGTAAGCTGTCTTACCTAGGCTATTGCACGTACCTACTCCTACTTGCCCCTTTTGATTTTAAACCCCATTCCTCAATCGCTAACCACTCGAATCTGCTTTCACTAACCCTCCTGCTCAAATGAAATAGGCCAACACCCTCGGCTGGAACCCCTCCTTTAACGATGTAACGCCGGCACCGGCACCTACGGCGCCTGCTGCTCCGAAATGGACATCTGGGAAGCCAACCTAAACACCGTAGCCTCCACCCCTTACGTCTGCACCAAAACAGGCCAATACCGGTGCTCCGGCACCCAATGCGGAGACGGAAGCAACCGCTACGGTGGCGTCTGCGACAAAGACGGATGCGACTTCAACAGCTAGAAGTAGAACCCACCAGGCGAGCCGTATTGCCAAGCGAGCCGAAATGCTCCTATGCCGCCTGTAGGGGCATGACG
>JAJDMX020000594.1:0-16140 GCA_022345685.2 Nothomitra cinnamomea | reverse complement strand
GGTTTGTTACCACGAGTCGTCGAAAATATACTGGACGCCAAGGTTGAGCTTGATGGACGTCTAAGGAGCGTCATCAATGATTTTACAACAAGCTTTACTTCAAGAATGACGGCGCCTATAGCTGAAGGCGCGGTAGCCAAATCCAATTTCAACGCTGGGGCAGCAGTAAAGGCTACCCAAAATCTGATAGAGCAAGAAGTTCCAACCCTGCGAAAGAAGCTTGATCAATATCTGGATGATGTGCGAACCAAGGAGACACTAGTTGGCGCCGTGCAGGATCTTGTAGCAGAGAAATATGAGGAATTCTACGAAAAATGTGTCATGGGGATATCGAAGAACAGAAAACCTATTGGAAAAGGGAAAGGGAGGGAGGATGAGGCCTGGGACGTAAAGAGTTTCGCAGCGTGGGCAAGCGGCGTGTTTAAGGTGGGAAAGGCTGGCATGAGAGAAGACGAAGACGAAAGCAGAAGCAGGAGTGTTAGTCGCAATGGAAGTATCTAAGGCTTCAATCTTTGGCCTTTCACGTATGTAGTTTACTTGCCAGAGTCTAGAGTCCAGAGTCCTTCGGAGCAAAACACAGCCAAGGCTTTTAATCACGTGCGGATTGTCTCGCGCATCTCCGCGCCCGAAATAAACCCCGCTTCATCTAAAATCTGAGTTGCCGCCCCCACTAAGATTGGTGAGGCACCAGGGTCAGCTCAGCGTTGATCCAGCACCCAAGCGATTTGGGGCGTGAAGTTACTTTCAGCTGAGGGCTGCATCAAGGCATTTTCAGGAATCAAAACATTTCGTTTTCCAAAATTCCTTCTCTAAAAGAAAGCATTTCGCGTTCGTACTACTAGAAATCTGCCTCGAAATACGCCGTAGCCGCCTTATAGCCTTGCTCGAGGCACCATCGCGTCTGTCTGCGCATAGCCTCCTCCCAAGATCACAACACAGCCTTTGAGCCTCCAACACGAAGCACCAACTTTCTTCACTCATCTTTCCCGTGAAATCGGTTTACTTGACGTTCAGATATCATGATGGCTTCACAAGGGCAAAACGTGCAAAACCAGATAAAGCCACAGATTCAGCCTTGTCGCTATAAGACGGGGAAGACGTTGGGAGCTGGATCATACTCTGTGGTGAAGGAATGTGTACACATTGACACTGGACGGCCATATGCGGCGAAGGTGATCAATAAGCGGTTGATGCAAGGAAGAGAGCATATGGTGAGCTTCACTTTGCCGGGTTACAATACTGCAGTATTTGTGAGAAGGGCGGCTGGGACTGACAGAAGACTGTCCCACAGGTGCGCAATGAGATTGCCGTTCTGAAGAAAGTGTCAATGGGGCACCAGAACATCTTGACTTTGGTAGATTATTTCGAGACTATGAACAATTGTACATTTATCTCCTTCAAACCTCATATAAACCCGCCAATTTCATATCTAAACTAGACGCTGATTGAATGCTTGCTACGATAGTGTACCTTGTCACAGATCTAGCCCTGGGCGGGGAACTCTTTGACCGCATTTGCCGAAAGGGCAGCTACTACGAAAGTGACGCAGCGGACCTCATCCGAGCTACCTTATCTGCAGTAGCATACCTCCACGACCACGGCATCGTCCACCGAGATCTCAAGCCTGAGAACCTACTCTTCCGCACGCCTGAAGACAATGCAGATCTCTTGATTGCTGATTTTGGTCTTTCGCGGATCATGGATGAGGAGCAATTTCACGTACTCACCACGACATGTGGGACGCCGAGTTACATGGCCCCTGAGATTTTCAAGAAGACTGGACACGGGAAGCCTGTGTGAGACCTTACCGGTTATCTGTCCTCAAAACTAAACCATGAAGCTGACTTTAACAGCGACGTTTGGGCAATCGGCGTAATTACCTACTTCCTCCTCTGCGGCTACACCCCCTTCGATCGTGAATCCAACCTTGAAGAAATGCAAGCTATCCTTATCGCTGATTACAAATTTGAGCCCGTTGAGTACTGGCGTGGTGTCTCCGAGAACGGTAAGCATCCTCAAACCCGCTTTTCACCAATTCCCCAACCCCACTAACCCATTGTCTTAGCCCGTGACTTTGTCCGTCGCTGCCTAACAATCGACCCTACCCAACGCATGACCGCGCACCAAGCTCTTCAACACCAATTCCTCGCCCAGGTGGAGCAACCGGGCAAGGAGGCAGACTTGCTACCTGTGGTCAAGAAGAACTTCAACGCCAGAAGAACGCTACACGCCGCCATTGATACCATTCGAGCGATTAATAAGCTTAGGGAGGGTCAGCATGCTATGGATGGTGCCATGAGCGTTGATCCGCCTGTGCAGGCTAGCCCGGTGGATAGGAGGGCTGAGGAGAAGGGCGCGATGCAGGGTGTGCAACAGGGGAAGGGATTGTGGACAGCACCGGGACAGCAGTAGCCGTCTCGGCTTTAGAGGTTGATAGGTTTTCCTTGTCTTCCTACTGTCCTTGCGTATGCCAGGGCCCGAATAAAGTGGTTGCTGGGGCGAGTGTTTCTCATAATTTGCACTTTATTAGCGTAAATGTCTGACAAACGGGTGCGTAGTTTGACATGTGTACGTGGGAAGGGTATTGTGTGACAATATCCTGGTGTATGCGAGGTTGTGCTTATACCTCTAATATGGGATTTATGGTATTGTTGTAGTTATATACCCACAACGATGGGATATGCATGTATTGACTTAGAGGTAGGCATATTCAGGACGTACATCGAGGTCCAATATGTGATCGTACAGCGAAGCGAAACCCACGGAGGGTGATTAGACATTACAAATGACTATATACAACAAAGATTTACCAGCGGATATGACCTCCCTTAGCTGCAATGACAGCCTTGCAGCGTTTAGGCATACTCTCAATAAATTTATTAAAATCAGCAGGCACAATATCACCCCAAAGAAAAGGTAGGAACTGAAGCATTTCCCCTCGCTTTTTTACCCATGATACTCTCACCACACGACATTTCATTTTTGGCTAGAGGTTTTCAATGCAATTGAAGTCTGGGCTATTCGCTGGCCACTCAATTCTTAGCATGTTGTTTTCCTCAAGGTACTGACGGGTGACTTTTGCTGTGTGACAAGGAGCACCATCTTCCACAATTAGTAGTGCTAATCCGCTACAGTATCGAAGCCGAAACAAGTTATGAAACTATCGCAGGTGTTTTGCAAGTACTTCGTCGTGATACTTAATTTCAGTCATCTGTCCATTATCTAAAATTTCGAAAGGACCTTACATATTATACCTAATAGCTCCCCAAAACATCACTGATGTGCGACCACTCTTGGAAGTCAGTTTTAAACATATATCTAAGAACTCTTTACTATTTTTCCTCCACACCCATATTTGGCTACTATCATGACCAATTTCAAAAGAGTATTCATCCATCCAAATAACTTTTTTCCATTGTTATTCGCTGAGAAATGGTTTCTGATAAGCTTGATACTTACGGTAACTGTGTTTTACCATGTATTTCCTTATTGTAGTTTTCAATGCTTAAAGAAAGGTATATTTTTCGAAATATCACTAAGGATACTTTTTCAGTTAGTAATACAGTGTTTAGCGAGGTAGCATTGTATGTGTTCTCCAAGTTTTAATAGATGTCTAGAATATTTTTTGTTTAAAATAGGTATAAATAGACTATTAGGATGAAGGCCGTTATGAACATCCTAAGCCTTACCAAGATAATACCATGGACACAAGAGTGGCATTAGATACTATTGGATTAGATTACAATTCTACAGAATTAGGGATGGCATATATGGTTTGGCAAGAATGAACTGAATATGAGAATAAATAGCACTTACTGAAGACAAGTTGAGGCTAAAGCAAGACTTGCACAATTAGTGCTCTCAGCACAGAGAGCACAACTCATAACAACTTAAAAAATTATTTACATCTTGGTTAAGATAATGATCTCAACCAAATACATGAATGCTAAGCAACTTAATTGGGAAAATAATTGACTATGCAAAACTTTATGGACTACAGAACCCTAAACTATTAAATGTAGATAAAGGACTAAAGAAGCTGAAAGATACTTAATAGCTGAAGAATATATTAGCTAGATACAGTAAGTAGCTCAAGTATAAGCAAAGAGTTATAAGTCACAATGACTTAAGTTTTATTATTGAACTTAGTATAAATTATTATCATAAATATCCTGAGCCTTACTAGAATAATACTATAAATATAAGAAGGACATTAGTTATTATTAGGTCGAATTGCAGTTCTACAGGATTAAGGGCAATATATATGACTTAATAAGAATAAATTAAATATAAGGATGAATAGCATCTGTTAAAAACAGGTAGAGGCTAAAGTAGAGCTTATATAATCAGTACTCTCAATACTAAGAACGTAATTTGTAATAACTTAATAAATCACACACACTTTGATTAAGACAACAATTTTAATTAACCATGTAAATATTAAAGTAATCTAATCAGAAAGTAATTAACTATATTGTCATGAATATCCCAAGCCTCATCAGGAACGCCACAGACATGGGGGTGGTGCTGGAACCATTGGACCAGATCGCTAGCCTATGGGATATGGACAGCTCAAATGGATCGGCAAGGATGAACCAAATACAAGAACAAGTGGCACTTGCCGTGGGAACATAGGGGCTGGAACAAGGGATCACGCAATCAGCGCTCTCAGCGCTGAGAGTGCGACCCACGGCAACTCAATAAATCACCTATGCCTCTATCAAGGCAATGACCTCAGCCAGCCACACTACTGCCAAGAAGTTTAGCCAGGAAGCGATCAGCCAACAGGAACTACCACAACCTACGGATGGGGAACCATTGGCCATAGGTAAAGAACCAAGAGAGCTGAGAAACACTTAGTAGCTGAAGAACACATCAGCTGGGTATAGTGAGTAGCTTGAGTATAGAAAGAGAGTTATGAGTCATAACAACTCAGGTTTCATTATGTGACGATCTGACTCCGATGAGGTCTCGTCTCTTAGTTTGTCTTGGTGTTCAGGTATACGGTGTGGCGTTCTTTGGGTGACTGTGAGACAATTATGTTAGTCTCGTATACTGGAATAGCGAAACGGTCCTACTGCAACTTATATCAAAAGATATCTTGAGCGATGATTCTTGGTACGAAGCTTATATTGCTAAACTAACAAGACTTTCAGTGAAAAGGAAAGGAAAGACGCTTTCCCTGAGATTCCAACACTATATTTATAGCTGCCTCTTCATCGATCTCTTGGCCATCTGCCAACAGGCGACTCATACCATTTGGGGTGCTTTTTCTTTGGCGTGACTCATATCCGACTTACGCCGAGTCCACTAATGAAACCCGAGTCATCATGACTCATACTCTCCATTTATTCCTGAGCTGCCCACTACACCTGGCTGATGTGTTTTTCAGCTGCCAAGTATTTCTCAGCTCCCCTGGTCCGTCACCCATGACCAACGATTTCTCGTCTGTAGGTCGTAGTAGTTCCTGTTGGCCGGTCGCTTTCTGGCTAAACTTCTTGACGGTACTATGGCTAGCTGAGGTCGTTGCCTTGACAGGGATGTGGGCAATTTACTGAGCTGCCGCGGGTTGCGCTCTCAGCGCCGAGGGCGCTGATTGCGCGAACCCCTGTTCTAGCCCCCACGTTCCCATGGCAAGTGCCGCTCGTCCTTGTATTTGGTTCATCCTTGCTGAGCTGTTTATGCTATCCATGTCCTATAGGCTTGCGATCTGGTCCAATGGTTCCAGCACCACTCCTGTGTCTATGGTGTTCCTAATGAGACTCGGGTTATCTGTGACACATTATTGGACTCGGCGTGAGTTAAGTTTAAGTTACACCGAGGAAAGAATATTCTAAGTGGTACGAGTCGCCTGTTGGCAGGTTGCCAAGAGGTCAGTGAAGAGGCGACTATAAATATAACATTGGAGTCTTAGGGAAAGCATCTTTCCTTTCCTCTTTACTGAAAGTCTTGTTAGTTTAACAATATAAGTTTCATACCAAGAATCATTACCCAAGATATCTTTTGATATAGTTGCAGTAAGACCGTTTCGCTATTCCAGTATACAAGACTAACATACTTGTCTCATGGTCACCCAAAGAACGCCACGCCGTATACCTGAATACCAAGACAAACTAGAAGACAAGACCTTATTGAAGTCAGATCGTCATATATATAGAAGTTCTACTAACTATAGAACTTCAAACTATTAGATATGGATAAGAAATTAAGGGAGCTGAAAGATATTTAGCAGCTGAAGAACACATTAGCTGAGTATAGTAAGTAGCTTAAGTATAAGTAGAAAGTTATAAATTATAATGATTCAGGTTCCATTATTGGATTTAGCATGAGTTATGTTATAAGTCATGTTAAGAAGTATTTATATCAAGTAATATGAATTACCTATTAGCAAGTAGCCAAGAAATTAGTAAAGAGGTAGTTATAAATACTGCATTAAGATTTCAGAGAAAGTACCTTCCCTTTTCTCTTCATTATATATTTTATTAGTTTAGTAATTAAGCTTTATATTAAAAATCATCACTCAAGATATTATTTAATATGGTTATAGTAAAACTATTTCACTATTCTAGTATATAGGAATAACATAACTATTTTATAGTTATCTTACAAACTTTCTATTATATACCTAAACACTCAAGATAAATTAAAAGATGAGATCTTGTCAGAGTTGGATTGTCACAAAGATTATACTTATAAATATACTGAACTGTAAACTAAGTAATACCTGTTTGCTCTAAAATAGCTTCAAAACTATATCCTTGCTTTCAGAGTGAGAGAATTACAGCATAGGTGCTTATTTAATACTTTATATATAATAGTTATAAAGAATATTTGAAAAGCAATGGAAAGTGTTTTCCTTTTCTCTTTATTAAATATTAATTGTTATTTAAATAATTTAAGTTGTATTACTTAAGATATTGAAAGATATAATTATATATGTGATGATTTGACTCTGATGAAGTCTTGTTTGTTAGTTTATCTTGGTATTCAGGTACACAGCAGGGTGTTCTTAAAGTAACTGTGGGACAGATATATTGGTTCTGTATACTGAAATAGTAAAACAGTCTTACTGCAATTATATTAAAAGATATCTTAGGTAATGATTTATAGTACGAAGCTATATTGCTAAACTAATAAGATATTTAGTAAAGAGAGAGGAAAAGACGCTTTCCCTGAGATTTTAACACTGTATTTATAGCTGCCTCTTCACTAATTTCTTGGCTACTTACTAATAGGTAACTCATATCATTTGATGTGTTCTTTCCTCGATGTAATACAAAGCTCTGAGGGGTGAGGACTGCAGTTGCGGCTCGGCAGTGGTGTGCCGTTACACCATATATGGTTAGTGCACTGAGAGACACATATATATAAATTCAGGAGTCTGTTTCTCCCAGAGGTAACAATTAGTTCTACACTAGAAATTGATGTTTTTAAGCTATTGGAATTCAATCCATTGCATATAGTAGTGCTGAGCCTTTATATACTATTGACTCTTATTCTTGAGCCTTGTAACGTCGCTGCGACAGCGCTTGGCATTCGGCCTAACATTATCCACACTATTTTAGCAATTCAAAAAAAGTTGACCTTAAAGCTAGTCTTGACACTTGGTATGACTTACACTTGACTTACCCTGAGTTTAATAATGAAACCTGAGTTATTGTGACTTACCACTCCCTATCCATACTCAAGTTGCCTACTACACTTAGCTGATATATCTTTCAGCTATTAAGTGTCCTTCAGCTCTTTTGGTTCTTCTCTTATGACCAACGGTTCATCGTCTGTAAGTCATGGTGGTTTCTATTAACCAGTCATTTTTTTACTAGGCTGCTTGGCAGTCATGTAGCTAGCTGAAGTCTTTACCTCAACCAGGGTATGGGTAATTTATTGAACTGCTACAGATCACACTCTTAGCGCTAAGGGTGCTAATTGTGTGAAACCCTGTTTTGGCTTTTACTCACCCATAGTAAGTACTATTCATTCTCATATTTGGATCATCCTTGTCAAGCTGTATATGCCATCCTTAACTCTATAGGTCTACAATCTAGTCCAATGATACTAGTACCACTTTAGTGTCTATGGCATTCCTGATGAAGCTTAAGATATTTGTGACAATATACTATCTTATTAAATTCTAGCTGGAAAGTAATTCTGATTCTCAGGAACAAGAAGACCAAATTCATAAATTGAGTTATCTTGAACATCCTTAAGTCTAAAGTAATATATATTAGTATTATCTATTTTATAATACCTAAAACTTTTGTTATTATACTATATTAAACAAAAGTATAATACTTCCAAGTAAAACTATATTAAACTAAAATCTTTGTCAACTGTATATATATACATTTAGCTTTAAATATATTATGAATATTCTAAGTCTCATCAAGATAATATCATAAATATATAATGATACGACAGAAGTGTTTGCACACGAGATAAACTAGTATCTAGTATAGCCACTGTGTACTTTAATAACGGCCTTTACTCTTCGAGGCATGCTGGCAGTAATAGAGAAGAAGAATTCCTGCTTTAAAGATTCCCACGCCTCCAGAACTGTGAAAATAATCGTATTTTTAACCTTCTCCATTCTGACAGTCATCGCTCGAAGCTCCAGATGATTCTTGAATACTAAATTCTTAATCCTTTTTCAGACCATTTTAATCGGGTTTAAATCTGGTAAATAAGGCGGTCAATCCATTACAGTATAGTCCTGAGATTTTAACCAGTCCGTAATAGCTCCTAAAATATAGGTGCGGGCATTATCTTGCATGAAGACCCAAGCTGGAAAATCGTCGAGCATCTCCGGAAGCAACTTCTTATAGGCTTCCTCCAAAATAATTAGGCCCATAATGCCCTTTTTGCCAGTCAACTCTTCATTAAGTTCAAGAACTGTAAGAGAACCCCGTTGTCTGCCTGCATAACAGCCCCAGAACATAACTACAGTGTGTGCGCCTTGTGCAACAGGTTCGATACAGTCTTGATCCCATTTTTCTTATGGTGTGCGGAAAACCCAAACATTATCTTTTCCGTCTTGCTTATGTACTGATGTTTCATCACTCCATAGAACATCATCCCAGTCATCCTCATCCATTTCATCGTATTGTAATGCCCATACTAGCCGATTAGCCTTATGTTTAGACTTTAAAAATAGTCGTCCTGCAGCCTTCCATTTGCGGATATTCGCTTCTTCTAATCGTCTCTGTATAGTATGACATGACACCTCCGGCATTAGGTTCGCATTCAATTCTCTTAGTGTAATGCGCCGATTTTTAGTGCTAGAAACAGCTTGTTTTTATAGCTTCTCATCCTATAGCTTAGTCGTTTTCCGTGACGCACCAATTCAGGCTGCTGATTTGTGGTGATTGCATTCTATCGCCTTTCGAATAATGTATGCGACAGTGGTTTTGTTCCAATTATATTCTAACTCTATTGCCTGACAACTAGCATCAGCTTTATGCATTCCAAGCATTTCTGCTCGAGTAATTGGAGTGACTTCACGGCGATTGATCTTTAGAGTCTTTGGAGGCATTTTTACTGAAAATATATAATGTGGACGTGTAGATTTCGCAATTTTTCGCTTCTGTGCAAACACTTCTGTTGCCACATAATAGAAGTAATGTTATTACTATTAAATTAGATCATAACTTCATAAATGTGACGATCTGACTTTAATAAGATTTTATCACCTAGTTGTCATAGACATCCCGAGCCTCATCAAGAATGTCATAGACACGAGAGTAGCACTGGAACCATTGGACTGGATTATTAATTTGCAGAACACACACAGCTCGAATGGCTTGACAATGATGAATCGAATACGAGGATAAGCAATACTTGCCGAAGGAATGTGGGGGCCGGAACAGAGGTTTGCATAGTCAGTGCCCTCAGCGCTGAGAGTGTAACTCGTGGCAACTCAATAAATCACCTACACCTCTATCAAAGCAACAACTTCAACCAGCTACACTACTGTCAAGAAGTTTAGCCCGGAAGCGAGAGACCAACAAGAACTGCCACGACCTATGGACGAGGAACTGTTAGTTATGGATGAAGAACCAGGAAAGCTGAAGAACACGTCAGCTCGAGTATGGATGGAGAGTTATGAGTCATGATGACTCAGGTTTCATTATTGGACTCGATGTAAGTCAAGTATGAGTCATGCTGAGGAAAGAACACCTCAAGTAGTATAAGTTGCCCGTTGGCAGGTAGCCAAGAGATCAGTGAAAAGGTAACTATAAATATAGCATTGGAATCTCAGGGAAAGCATCTTCTCTTTCCTCTTCACTGAAAGTCTTATTAGTTTAACAATATAAGCTTTATATCAAGAATTATCGCCCAAAATATCTTTCGATAAAAGTTACAGTAAGATCGTTTCACTATCTTAGTATATGAGACTAACATACCCATCTTATGGTTACTCCAAAGAACGCCACGTCATGTACCTGAATATCAAGATAAACTAGGAAATAAGACCTTATCAGAGTCGAATCGTCATATTAGTTTATCTTAAATGTTTAAGTATATGGCAAAAGATTTATAAGGTAACTATAAGACAGTTATATCAATTCTGTTTATAAAGATAATAAAATAGTTTTACTATAACTATATTAAATAATATTTTAGATAATGATTCTTGATATGAAGCTTGATTGCTAAAAAAACAAAACATTCAGTAAAGAGGAAAGAAAAGATACTTTCCCTGAAATTCTAATACAGTATTTATAGTTATCTCTTTAATAATTTCTTAGCTACTTACTAATGTATAGCATTGAAAGCTTTAAGTATTATAAGATAAGTAATACTAATATGTATTACTTGGACTTAAATATTCTAAGTAACTCAATTTGTAAACAAGGTCTTATTTTCAGGAACTAGAATTACTTCCCAGCTGAAATTCTACTAGATAGTATATAATTATATCTTTTTATATTTTGAAAGATAAAACTTAAATTACTAAGTAACAAATTTTTAAATAATATGTTTGATAAAAAGAAAAGAAAAGTGCTTTTTGTTACTTTCCAAGTGCTCTTTATAGCAGCCCTTCATTGAGTTACTAATTACCTACTATTAGGTAATTGTACACCATATTACAGTTATGCCAAGGTGTGACTTATAACCTGAATTACTTTGTAACTTGTACTTTTTTTACCTATGTATAATCACTGCACAACTCATTACTTCTTGCTAACATATCTTTTACCTATTTCTGCTAATGTATCCTTTAGCTATCTCAACTAGTCAAAAGTCTTTCAGCTTTACTTTTAAGTTACTTTTAACCAGTTCTTGACTAGAAGTATTTGTAGTTTATCAGTTACTCTTTGTATAGCTTTTTTAGTATTATAGTAACCAGTTGAGTCTATTAAGTGAAGGCTGTCCAACTAAGGTATTATTCTATGTTTTTCAGTTATTATGCATAGTCTGTAGTGTACAAGCTTAATAATTTATATATTACTACTTTAGGCTCTACACCCTAGCAAATCCTATTATTGTTTGTATTTAGTAACTAGCTTTCTCAATTATATATCATATCTAATAGAGTTTTATTTGTGATTTAATCTAATAATTTCTATACCACTTCTATATTTATAACATCTTGCAATTTAGGGCCTAAAATGTCTATGATATGATATCACAAGCATTTTAAATCTTGTCAGAACAATGTTATAAATATAGGAGTAATATCGGTTACCATTGAATTGAATTGTAGTTTTACAGAATTAGAGATAGTATATATGGCTTAGTAAGAATAAACTGAATACAAGGATGGACAATACTTACTAAAGGCAAGTAAGAACTAAAGTAGAGTTTATGTAATTAGTACTCTCAATGCTAAGAGTACAATCTGTAATAACTCAATAAATAGTCTATATTCTAGTCAAGATGATGACCTCAGTCAGCTACATAGATGTCAAGTAACCTAATTGTTACAAATATCTTAAGCTTTATCAGAATAATGCCATAAACATAGAAGTGACATCAGATATTATTGAATCAGATTACAGTTCTACAGAATTAAAGATGGCATATATAGTTTAGTAGAAATAAACTGATTATAAGAATAAATAGTATTTATCAGAAATAAGTAAAAATTAAAGCAAAGCTTATACAATTAGTAGTAACTCAATAAATCTCCTATACTTTAGTCAAGACAATAATCTCAGCTAGTCATAAAAATACCAAGTAACTTAATTGGGAAGCGATCGACTATATGAAATTTTTACAAACTACGAGACCTGAAATTGTTAGAGATGGACAAAGAAACAAGGATGTTGAAGATATTTGATAGTTAAAGAACATATTAGCTAAGTATAGTAAGCAGTTCGAGAATAGGTAGAAAGTTATAAGTCATAATGACTTAAGTTTCATTATTGAACTTAGTGTGAATTGTGTTGTAAGTTATACTAAAAGATATATACACTAAGTAGTATGTGTAATGTAGAGCCTTAAGAGATAAGGATTGCGGTTGCAGCTCAGTAGTAGTACACCGTCATGCTATATACAGTTAGCGTGCCAAGAGATGTGTATATATAAATCTAGGAAACTGTTCCTCCTAAGAGCAGTAATTAGTTCTACATTAAAAATCAACGTTCTTAAGCCATTAGAATTCAGTCCATCACACATAGCAATGCTGAGCCTCTATATACTATTGACTCTTATCCTTGAGCGTTATGAGGTTGCTGTGACAGTGATCAGCGTTTGGCTCAATGTCATTTACACTGTTTTAGCAATCTAAAAAGAGCTAACTTTAGGGTTGGCCTTAACAGTATGAGCTACCTATTAACAAATAGCCAAGAGATTAGTAAAGAGATAGCTATAAACACTGTATTAAGATTTCAGGAAAAGCAAATTTCCTTCTCTCTTTGCTAAATATTTTATTAATTTAACAATTAAGCTTTATATCAAAAATTATCAACTAAAGTATTTTTTAATATAGTTACAGTAGAACTATTTTACTATCTTAGTATATAAAGTTAGCATAACTATTCTATGGTTACACTATAGATATTTTACTATATATTTGAATATTTAAGATAAATTATAAAACAGAATCTTATTAGAGTTAGATTGTCATAACTGAATATCTTATTAATTTAACAATTAAGCTTTATATCAAGAATCATTGCCTAAAATATCATTTAATATAGCTCCAATAAAATTGTTTTGTTATCTTAATATATAAGATAAATATAATTGTCTTATAGTTACCTTATAAACTTTTTACTACATACTTGAACACTTGAGACAAATTAGAAGACAAAATCTTATTAGAGTCAGATTATCACAATAGAATATTTAGTAAAGAAAGGAAAAATACTTTTCTTAAGAATTTAATATAGTATTTATAACTATTTCTTCACTAATCTCTTGACTACTTATTAACAGATAACTTATATTATTTAATATATATATCTTTTAATATAACTTATAACATGACTTATACTAGGTTTAATAATGAAACCTAAGTTATCGTGACTTATAAATCCCTACTTATACTTAAGCTGCTTATTATACTGTAATAATCTAACTCTGATAAGGTTTTGTCTTCTAGTTTGTTTAGGTGTTCAAGTACACAGTAAGGTATTTTTAAGATGATCATAAGACAGTTATATTGGTTCTGTATACTGAGATAGTGAAACAGTCTTACTGCAACTTATATCAAAGAATATCTTAAGGTGATAATTCCTGGTATGAAGCTTTATTGCTAAACTAACAAGACATTCAGTGAAAAGAGAAGGAAAGATACTTTCCCTGAGATCTTAATGCTATATTTATAACTACTTCTTCACTGATTTCTTGACCACTTGCCAATAAGTAACTTATACCACTTGATATATTATATCTTCAGCATGACTTACACTTGACTTATACTAAGTCCAATAATAAAACTTGAGTCATTATGACTTATAACTTTCTATTTATATCTGAGCTACTTACTACACCTAACTAATATGTCCTTCAGTTACTAAGTGTTCTTTAGCTCTTTTAGTCCTCTTTCTATGACCAACGATTCCACATCTATAGGTCGTGGTGGTTTTTATTTGTCAATTGCTTTCTAGCTAGATCACTCAATAGTTGTGTAGCTGATTGAGGTTGTTGTCTTAATCAGGGTATAGATGATTTATTAAGTTGCTACAAGTTGCGCTCTTAGCGCTAAGGGCGCTGATTATGCAAACCCTTACTTTGGCCCCCACTTATCTATAGCAAATACTATTCATCCTTATATTTAATTCATTCTTGTCAAGCTGTTCATACTATTCCTAACCTTATGGGTCCACAATCCGGTCCAATAGTACTAGCATTACTTTCATATCCGTGGCATTTCTGATGCAGCTCAAGATGTTCATGACAAATAGCGATGCTATTTCTGTATTTGTAGTATTCCTGATGAGGCTTAGAATGTTCGTGATATTTGACCCCTATTTACTCTTAACAAGTGCTATCTACTCTTGTATTTAGTTCGTCCTTGCCAAGCTATACATGTTACCCTTAGCCTTATAAAACCATGATCCAGTCTAATGATAGGAGCACCATTCTTATATCTGTGGTATTTCTGGTAAGGCTTAAGATGTTCGTGACACTTAGTGTGACTGTAATGTGGTATGCAATTACTCAATGATAAATAGTCAGTGACTCAATAAAGAGTTATTATAAAGAGCGCTTAAGGAATAAAGAAAAGTACTTTTCTTTTCTCTTTATTAAACATATTATTTGGAAATTTGTTGCTTAATAGTCAAGTTTTATCACTCAAGATATTAAAAGATATAATCATATACTGCTTTATTGAATTCTAGCTAGGAAGTAATTCTGGTCCCTGGCAATGAGAAAACTTTGTTCCTGAATCAAGTTATTCAGCATATTCAAGTCCAAGTAACATATACTAGTATTGTCTATTTTATAATACTCAAAGCCTTAGCTATTATAATCATATATGTTATTCCTAATTCTATAAAGTTATAATCTAAGCTAATATATCATAGTAGTGTCAAGGCCAAGCCTTGGTGACCTAGCCGCCGAGACAAGTAATGACTAGGTTGCCTCAGATAATGCCGGTGGCGCTGACAGTATTTAGGTAAACAAATAATAAGAGAACTGAAAACATCACCAAAGCCTTTTAAACCTGATGAGCAACCTACTGTAGACCACCTATTAGTTAAAAACCCTTTGTATATACACTACGTTTATAACGCCCTTTTAATAGTCTTGTTGCTACTACCATCAACTTGTAAGAAGCTTACCTTATATGTACTAGCAATGAGAGACCCACTGGCAGCTCTAGTATCTACTTCTATAGCCTCCCATCATTTTGCCTGTGATGATTCGGTACCTGTGACCACTGATGAGTATACTCACTATCATACTTATCTTATCAATTATATCTAGATGCAAATATTATTATTATTCAGTTTACTCTCCATATATATTGATGCCAATAAATTTAATTTTATATTGATAGCAGTGGATTAAATCTTGTAGTTCATTGTATATGCTGTAGTCCAATTGACATTTTGTCCCATAAACTTCTTTGATCCTTCTATATCCAGTTAAGGCTATACTATTAACAAAACTATTCCTTCAAGAACTATTTCAGAATATTCATACCTAGCAGGTCCAGTTACCTAGAACTTGTTGATAGTATAGGACCTTCTATGTTCTGGTGTGATGATTTGACTCCAATAAGGTTTTGTCCTCTAGTTTGTCTTGATGTTTAAGTATATGGCATAGCATTCTTTAGGTGACTATAGGACAGGTATATTAGTCTTATATACTGAGATAGCAAAATAGTCCTGCTGTAACTTATATTAAAAGATATCTTGAGTGATTATTCTTGGTATAAAGCTTATATTGTTAAACTAACAAGATTTTCAGTAAAGAGGAAAAGAAAGATACTTTCCCTGAGACTCTAATACTATATTTATAGCTACCTTTTCACTAATCTCTTGGCTACTTGCCAACGGGCGACTCATACTATTTGAGGTGTTCTTTCCTCAGCGTGACTTATACCTGACTCACGCCGAGTCCAATAATGAAACCTGAGTCGTCATGACTCACAACTCTTACCTCAGCAAGCTCAGACCATTCAGCTTCCTAAAACGGTTAGATTGCACGTGAGCCCCATTTTGATGAATGGTCTGAGACGCGAAT
>JAJDMX020000593.1:0-16234 GCA_022345685.2 Nothomitra cinnamomea | reverse complement strand
GTTGCGGCTCGGCAGCGGTGTGCCGTTGCGCCGCATGCAATTAGCGCACCGAGAAGTGCATATATGTAAATCTATGAGGCTGCTTCTCCCAAAAGCAATGATTAGTTCTATACTAGAAATCGACGTTCTTAAGTCATTGGAATTCAGTCCATCATATATAGTATTGCGAAGTCTTCACAAATTGTTGACCCTTATTCTTGAGCCTTATAACGTTACTGCGATAGCATTCGGCGTTTGGCCTGACGTTGTCCATACTGTTTTAGCAATCCAAAAAGGGCTGGCTTTGGGGCTAGCCCTGATATATAGTAACTGGTTAAGTCTACTAGATAAAGTCTGCCTAATTGGGGTATTACTATTAAGGCCAGCTATAAAGCTAGTCCTTTTTGAATTGCTAAAACAGTGTGAACGACATTGAGCTGAATACTGAGTACTGTTGCAGCAACGTCATGAGGCTCAAGAATAAGAGTTAACAGTATATAGAGACTTTGCACTACTATGTGCAATGGACTAAATTCCAATTGCTTAAGAACATTGATTTCTAGTGTAGAACTAATTGTTGCTTTTAGAAGAAGCAACCTTCTAGATTTACATATACGCATCTCTCGGCATGCTAATCGCATGCAGTACGACGGTGCACTACTGCTAAGCTGTAATCATAGTTCTCACCACTTAGGGCTCCGTGTTACAGTTGTTTTATATTTTTCAGTTACTACACATAGTATACAGTATACAGGCTTAGCAGTTTGCATGCTACTACTTTAGGTTACCCTAAGCAAGTTCTATTACTGTTCATATTTGGTAGCTAGTTCTTTTGGCTGTAAACCATACTTAATAGAGTTTTGTCTGTGATCCATTCTAATAGTTTCTGCACCACTTTTGTACTTATGATATTTTGCAATTTAGGGCCTAAGATGTCTATGATATTGATATATATATCTCTTAATATAACTTACAACATAATTTATACTGAGTTCAATAATAGAATCTGAGTTATCAAAACTCATAACTTTCTACCTATACTTAAACTATCTACTTGTAATGATCTGACTTCAATAAAGTCTCATCTTCTAGTTTGTCTAGATATCTAAATATGGGGCAAGGTATTTTAAGGGTGACTGTGGGATAGTTATGTTGATTCTGTATACTGAGATAGTGAAACAGTTCTACTACAACTATATTAAAAAATATTTTTAGGTAATAATTTTTGGTACAAAACTTTATTACTAAACTAATAAGACATTCAGTAAAGAGAGAAGGGAAAACACTTTCCTTAAGGTCCTAACGCTATATTTATAGCTATCTCTTCACTAATTTCTTAGCTACTTGCTAATAGGCAATTCATATCACTTAATATGTTCTTTCCTTAGTGTGACTTACTGTAACACGAAGCCTTAAGAGATGAGGACTGCAGTTGTGGCTCAATGGCAGTACACTATCACACAGCATATGGTTAGCGTGCCAAGAGACTTGTATATGTAAATCCAGAAAGCTACTTTTCCTAGAAGCAGCGATTAGTTCTAAACTAGAAATTGATATTTTTAAGCTATTGGAATTCAGTTTATCATATATAGTATTGCAGAGCTTCTATATGCTGTTGACTTTTATTCTTGAGTCTTATGACGTCCCTACAATAGTGTTTAGTGTTTGACCTAATGTTGTCCACAATGTTTTAGCAATCCAAAAAGAACTGGCTTTAAAGTTGGCCCTGACACTTACACTTAACTCATGTTAAGTCTAATAATGAAACCTAAGTCACCTTGACTCATAACTTTTCATTTATACCCAAGTTGCCTACTATACCTAGCTGATATATCTTTCAGCTACTAAGTGTTTTTTCAGCTCTCCTGATCCTACTTTCATAACCAACAGTTCTGTACTTATAAGCCATGATGATTTCTATTGGTCGGTCATTTCTTAGCTAAGCCATTTGGCAGTCGTATAGCTAGCTAAAGTCGTTACCTTGACTGAGGTATGAGTAATTTATTGAATTGTTACAGGTCTCGCTCTCAGCACTAAGGGTACTAATTGTGTGAACCTCTGCTTTAGTCTTTACTTACCTATAGTAAGTACTATCTATTCTTGTATTCAGTTTATCTTTATTAAACTGTATATGCTATTCTTAACCCTATGAGTCTGCAATTCAGTCCAATAGTATTAGCACTACTCCTATGTCCATGGCGTTCCTAATGAGGCTTGAAATATTTATGACATTGTTTTAGCAATCATACTAGAAAGTTTTTAAATAAATATATTTTTGTCATAAATAATTCAAAGCCTTTTTCTACTTTAAATGATAAACTATTATAAGAAATGCATTTTAAACTACTTTAGTAATATATATAGTAACTATTATTACAGTAATTTAATATTTCTTCTTTAAATTATTAATAAGCTTCATTTTAATATTTAATTAAATTATAACTAGGTCAAGTAATAAGTATATATATTAAATTGCTAATTATTTAGTTTCAAAATATACTTATGATTATGCTTAAATAAGTATATATATAAATATATTTTTTAAAGTTAAAAAATTAAGAAACTATTTATAATAAATATTTATAAGTAATAACCCTCTAAAAAATTTTTTTTTTTTCCTATAAAGACATTATAGCAATTATGAATATTAATAAATTTATATATTAATAAATGTAGTTACAGTACTTAATCAATACTTTTTCTAATTGGTTAAGAGTAAGAATTTCAACAATATTTACTTAAGCTTTTAAGTAACAATTTATTTTTTTGGTTACTAATACTAAAAGAATATAGTAACTTTCCTGAGAAGAAATTAAACGAGAGATGAAGTTTAACCATAGTGAGAGATAAATTAAGGAAACAATGTATTTAAAAGATCGATAGAAAACTGGTGGCTTTTGGGAAAGAATCTCGGACCGAGAAATATTCCTGCGTGAGGCTAAAAATCCTGATCAAAGAAGGAGCGGGAAGTACGGGGAATGTGGAAGCAGGAGCCGGAGGTAGGCAGGATTTGCGCAAAGTCTTTCGATTTTTCATCGGAAAATACATAGGCCTGTTAGAAAAAATCTTGATGTGCGAAAATTCACACGTGGGAAATCCGAGAATGGTCCTCGATCAGATAATACATAAAAGAGCAAAATGATGGAGCCATGAATTTAGAAGTCTATTTTGGGTGGGATCAGTCTGGAGCCGGTAGGGAATGAGAGCAGTCGGCCGGCTTAGCTAAACGGGGAACGCAGATACACTGGGGCGGGAATGGGCATGCCAGGACAAGGCAGGACTGGAAACAAGGCAGAGTCTTCCTGTGTCAAGCCGTAGCCTTTTTTTAGCATTTAGAATACGAGGGAGCAGAGATAATGTACGCAGGTTCATGATAAAAGTTTCGTTAGTACGCTCAGTAATCGGTAATCGACCGACTTCTTCATCAACGCAGCGCGCAACAGCAACAGGTGCGAAAACCCTGAAATTTTTTATGCTTACAATTTGTACGTTGCTCTATATGCTCCCTTTTTCCACGAAAATTTTGGATGTGGTTTGGTAGACTTCTCAAGAGCCCGTTGTCTTGCTGCACTCGCGTAGGGATCAGCGTACTGACGAAACTTTTTCCATGAACCTGCGTAAGGCAGAACAGTCTGGTTTGGGGTAAGAGATGATATGGGCGAGACAACGAGTTTTACGCAAGCCCCAAATCTTTTGGAGTGGGCAACTTTGGAACGAGGTAGACAGCGATCTAGACTGTGATCTGGTCTAGACTCTGTTGAAAAGTCTAGGCAAGTTTGCATTAGTGCTGGCAGTGGCAGAAGGCGATCGCGCAGACACGGGGCGGGATAGATAGTTGGGGAATCCTGAATGTCACATCTTCCTGAGCAAAACTGGCGACTGTTTCCTTACCTACTTTGAGGTATTTTCTAGTTTGCCTTGTCTTTTACCAGGGAATCTTAAATGAGACAAGACAAAACATGACTTTGTAGTCGAGGGGGCAAGAGATTTATCGCCCACACACTGCCGCATCTGGTAGTCTACAAGGGACCGATAGCTGGAGAATGCGAGATTCAATAAGCAAAAGCTACGCGTAGGCTTGATCAACGCTGTCTCACCCTTTCTTTTTCGAGGAGTCCCCGTTGATGGAAGCCTTCCCATCACCAGGGGACATGGGGTCTCTAACAGTTCAGCATTTTAATTTGTGCGGTCGCCAACACACGGCCTCCAAGGGCAAGCAGCAAAGCCAGCGCGGAGGGCGGAATTGCCCTTCTTTTCTTCTTTTTGTTTTGTGTAGTGGGCTGTGACTGTCTTACAACATAGCGTGTGGTTCGCCAACGAATCTCCGAATGAAAACACGACGTTTGGGCAAGCCGCCACACAAAAAAAATCCCGATTTAGTGTCCACTTACCACAGCGGGAGGCGTTGGAAGTGCAGCTGTCCAATGCTGGGCGCAAAGCAAGGCCAGCATGTGCGCCAAAACGTTGTCACATTTTTCCAAGTCCCCTCAGCTCTCCACAAACCTTCATGGACAGGATCTCCACCTCGCTTTCTAGATGCAGAAAGAATTTGGAAAAATCTGCTCACTGCGCTGCCGTTACGTGCTCAGTAGAAAACGCACGGATCCTAAATACAAGGGGGAAGAGCGGCACGAATCTACGCCCTCTGATTCTTAGTTTTTGGGATCTTGGTTATCTTCTTGTGCATCTTGTGTCGGACACACTGTGCACGAGCGAAAAGGATCAGTTGCTTATGAGTTCTCTACTGATCCCGCAGCAGGAATGGAAAGCATTAAGTACAAAAACAACGTATTGGAGCCTGTACGGCGGTGTTTTGGTTGAATTACATGTCCGTCTCAGGAGTCGTTTGATCAACGAACTCCCATTCCAACATCTTGCGTATCTCGTGCTTGTTTCCAAGTTTTCTTTTTGATTTATTTGTTTCAAAGCCCATGAGCGCCGGCCCGGACGGAACACAAGATCTCGTACGTGAGGGAATTTTCGTCCTTATCACACAGTCACTACAATCTGGACCCCAAAGGGCACGGTGACGAACTCAGCGAAACCGTGGATAGTCAGGCGGGGCAAACGTCGCCTGGAATCTTTCCCTTTTCCTCTCTGGTTGTTTTGGTTGTCCGGAACCCTGCTCAGCGTTTCAACCAAGAGTTGTCAGCTATATCCTCGCCTTCTGACACGAATTTACGGAACATGGAGTTAGGTAAACTTGATATTAGCTCTTCTCACAAACTGGACACGCACGGTGGACAAATGCAACCTCGAACGAAGTGAGAGCCAAATTGCCTTGTTCGTCCCTTGTTTTGTTGCCTGTTTCGTTGTTCACCACCTTTTTCTCTTACCGATCTGACAAGAACACCAAAGATAGATGTCGAATCTGATAATGCGTGACAGCGTGCGCGTCCTTTAAAACCGCGGGAAATTTAAGTTTTTATGATAAGCGGTAGATGCGCGGAGAAGAAAGCTTGCTCGCCCCGCAAGTCGTCAATTCTTTCTTTTTCGACTGATGACTGTCTATCTGCTTACGCTGAGAAGCGGTGCTTTGTATGTTATCCATTATCTCACTAAATAATTCCCTCTTGCATCTGAAACCTGTGGGCTCTTTCAGATTGCAATGGGTTAATTATACGTCCCACCTTGTAACGAGTTCCCCGCACCGCTGAATCGCGATTAGGAATCCTTTTGCTTTTGTTTGCCTAGTTAAGTCGTTTTCAGCTTCTCGGGGGCTCAACCGAGAACGGGGCTGAAGGTGGACAAACAGTATCGAGCCGCACGCCTCGACGAGGCTCGCGATGCTGGGCTCAACGAGCTGTTGCAGCCTCATAAATGGCCTTTTCTGATTCTGCTGGGAAGGCAAACACACAAGCCACATCGTTCGCATTTATTGTCTTAGTTTCACATGTGAGGTTATAATGGCGCTGCAAGGCTTCCACCAGGGCTGCACGCAGGAACCAACAGCGAGCCTTGTTGACGACAGAGAAATAACTAAAAAGTCTATGATCGCCCAAACCGAACAGAGGAAAGCCCATTTGAAATACAATCCATTTTGAGATATTATGATCGCCCTGAAGTAGCCCTTTAAGGATTGACCTGAGACGAAAGAAGAGTACACAGCCGAGAAGAGCGAGCTCAGCCACCGACAAGGAGATCTCGGGGGCCTTATCTTACAATTCTGAGCCTGACCTCTCCGCCGGAAAATGTTGTGGCATTCCTGCATGGCCCAAAGAACGCCGGCGGAGGCGGAGTAAAGTTAGGCGGAATTGCGCAGGCAGTTTACCGCTGTTCGTAGGGCTTGCGAAATTCGTCGTAGAATGGAAGTCCGATATTGTTGACTTGGACGACTCGGCCATTCGAGTGTTCGCGGGTTACGGCTTCATAGCCATGATGGTTTATTGGGGGTCCCCCGCTGGAACGGCCGCCTGAATATTTAGTTAGCCTCACTCCTAAATTATTAAGTGACAGTGGACTTTGTGGTTTGACATACCTGTTGCAACCGGTGTCCGTTTGATTTCACGTGCAACACCACCATTCCCGTTCTGAGATTCACCGTTCCTGTACGTAGAATCGGAGTCGCTGCTGCGGCCTACGCTCGCTGGTGAGCCTGACCGGGATGTTGAAGCGGACATCGTGTCGTAAAGGTAATTGCTTGACCTAGGAGAGCTAAATGGAGGTGGAGCTAGGAAAGCCGGGTTTCCGTAAACGACCGAGTTGTGCTGTGAGGGAGAAGAGCTTCTGGATCTGAAGTTGCTGGGAGTGTAGTGTGAAGAAACACTACTTGGTTGGTATTGGTATGAGGAAGGTGCGTAACTATATTGGGTTCTATATGAACCACTGCTGCCACTGCTCGAGCGATGACCCGTCGAAGGGCGGCGAGTCTCCTGGCTTATATAGACGGTGCCGGAGCGTCGCGTAGACATAAGTCTTCCTGGGTGGAAGTGGGTGGGGGCTTGGATGTGGCCTGGATTGGAATATGTGACGGGGGGAATCACGGGGCGTACGCTAAAGTACGAGGAAGTGCTATATCAATTATGCGTCTAATTGCGTCGTTTTTAAATGAGTATGAGATTGAGAAAGAAGGAAGGAGAATCAGACTTGCTGAGCGCATCTCCGATATTTATAATGTTTGATTGCTGCCCGACGAGCTAAGATAAAGAAACCACCAGGTCCCAAAAACGAGGCGGATAGCCCTCTTCTCAAAATTACCACCGAGCGAGCACGCAAGGACTGCGGCCAGGCCTCACCGGGTTACAGAATACCTTAGGCAGCATAAGTGAACCGGTGGCCAACTTAGGCCACCTGAAAAGCGCTTGAGTGAGTCAAAGGCACTGGTGTGCATTTCATAAAAACAGCGCAAGTCGTTGAACAAAATGACATAATATTTAACGAAGACTGGAAAGGCAGCGCTCGGCCAAATGTTTCAGCCCACAAGACGGTCTTTGGGTACCCGTTTGGCGTTAGTAGCGGGTGGGCGGGGCATGGGCGGAGCAGGTGAACGAATACCCAAGGTGCCCTTTCACTGCACTAGGCCTTTTAGGGCGGGCGGTGAGAATAGCCACCTCATACGGTGTGGCAAATACAACCTTGCTCATGAGAGGGTGTAAGGTTGAGGGCGTAAAGGGCACCAGCCAGATCAATGCATGCCCAATGGGGGCTGCAGCGTTGTGCGTGCCATTTGCAGGGCCGTTGTCACCAGTAAACAACTGCGCATTGCCCCTGCAAAGCCACCCTTCTACTGGGTAAAGGTGAACTGGTGGAGACTGGGTCTTTGTTGCCTTCTTTTTGCCCTTTGTTGTTCAGGCGCGAGGCATGTCGTCAGGATGTCTTGGCACCAATCACCTTTCATCCGCCACCATCAACGACTACGCGACATCGCATTCCGTACCTGACATGGAAAAACGAATACGACAAACGAGAAACAAGTTCTTCTTTTATGTAGGGCTTAAATTTTCTTTGATGTTTAGAATCTCATAAATTCGTTAAGTTGGTACAGTTATCCTAATCTACACTACCTACGGTATCCATTCGTTAAACAAGGCTATCGTTTCTATCGTGGCAGTGCTAGTCTACACTCAACGAAAACTCACGCTAGCAGATCATTCAACTGAGTATGTCCTTAGTTCAGGCTCCCGTCGAGCCCCAACACATTAAAACCTTTACAAAGGATGTCGCCTGCGGCCCAAGGCTAAATCATGGACTTAGCTCCTAAAGCTGCTTCAGCCTCAGCCTCCCTCTTGTCTTCTTCTCGAAACTCTACTGGCCGTTTCAAATGGACTGGGCCGTGCTCGGCTGGCATGGACTGGAACTGATGCCAGCAATTTGGGGCTTGAAGAACATATCGTGCCATAGCCTCCCGGAATCGCGACTTGTATTCCTTGGGACTCGTGACTGTAGGCTTGTTGCGACCGCCTCCAGCGAAACCGCGATCTTTGATCCAGCTCTCGAGTTTCTTGTCCCAGGTGTACGTGCGGATACAGTCGATGATGCCGACCACGAGCTCCTTTCTGGCTTCATCTACGGCAATCATCAAAGAATAATCCATGACGTTCTGACGCGCCAAAAACAGAGTGTCGTTCCAGACAGATGCTCGCAAGAGTTTCTTGGAATGCTCTCGAGCAAATAAAGGAGACTCGTAGATGAATTCCACCATGTTCTCATCGAGAAGTACTTCGTTCTGCTCACCGGTTGATTGGATCTTGCGGTCACGCATCGAGCCTTTCAAATCGAAGATCTTTCGGTAATGGTTAGCTGGGTATATAGAGGTTTACAGGGAAAAGACATACCCGCGTAGGCGTCCGGTCGTAGAAGAGATTTTCCATGACTAAAACATCCCATTTCAGATCAACACCGGTCGTTGGGTTCTTGATGATGATTTGGAAAAAGCCAAGCATTTTGGCAATGACGCTTGGAAGCTGTATTCAAAGTAAGCTATCGTTTGTCTGGGAAGTCGAGATCATGATCTACCTCATGGAATAAAGCTTCTGACATTATCTGAAAGTAAGCAGGAGCGAATCTGAGAAATGCCTGAGTCTCTACTGGCGACAGAGACTTCAGTACAAGACGCTCATCGAGAGTCTTCAAGAACACAGAGCGCGATTTCCCTCCCTTTGAATCCCATTTGACGCATCTGGACAAAGATTCCACGATCCGCTCAGATATGCCGCATTTCCTCCGAACAGCATCAAACTGCTCAGCGTAGAAGATTTTGCATAACATCTTTGCAGAACCTTCCTGGAACTGGTATTTCAAATGCGTGCCGGTCGACCGCAGAAGGGATCTCTCAAGTTCGAGTTGTTCTTGACTTTCAGGATGATAGTCACCATGATCTAGCTTCTCATGGCGGCTAGGACTACTTGGATCGTCCTGCCGAATGCTCCTGAGCTTGGCATTGTAATCTTCGGAGCTGAGCGCAAACGCGATCAAAGAGCTGGGTTCATCTTCTCGCACAATGACGTCGGAGTCGACAAAGACGTGATCGGTGGCGTTTAAAGGGTAGTCCAGAGCAGTCCAGCCGCTGGCAGACCTCTCGGCCCAGAAATTGCTCAATATTTTCATTAAAGAAGACCGCTCATGTTTCGGCAGTTCAAGTTTGAGATACAACTGCGAGTCTGTCGGGGATAGCGGCTGCGATTCGTCTGTCGCTGAAGGGAGGTGAATATCATCGAGAAGGGAATGATCCGCGTCACTGCCATCGTTGTCGACATCAGAGTGGGGATGGCTCACAGACCCAGCAAGGTCGTCATTACTCTCTGCAACAGTTTCTTCTGCATGCTTGGCGTCGATCGGCGATTGTGAATTGGTTGTCGTTGTTGTGCCTTCGGTGACGGAGCTATCGCCCATCGTCGTTAAATCATTACTAGACTCTGTTGGATGCGTTGAGGTAAGGTCTTCGTCAGAAGGCTCCTTCTCCTCCACCGCTTCGTGAGGGTTTTGATACACCTGCACAATTGGTTTCGAGGAAGCCATAGGATACGCCCTTGACCGCTTGCTTGTCACAGCACGGTGACGTTTCTCTCTCAGTCGCTCCTTTTCAAATTCCCGACTTAGCTGCTCAAAGTGTTTAGCTAGAGTTGAAACCTTCGACTCTTTCCTCTTGCCGCCGACAGAGCGAGGTATGAGAGAATGTCCACCAGCTTTCTTTGCATGTTTCAATGCGTTGCCCAAGCTCAACCTGTCGGATACTTTTCTTTCACCGCATTTACTTGGGCCTTGCTGGTGGATTTGCGGGGGCTCCCCAGGTTTTCTTGAGGTTTCGGTGGCTGCTGTAGACAGTATCATACTTGGTGTGCTTTTGCTGCTTCCACCTACCTCGGCTCGCCGAAGATGCGCTGGTTGGGATTGTGCCCGATACAGTGGTGGAGAAACTGTCGCTCCTTTGCTCCTGGGAGGGTATTCTGTGAGCCTTGGAATTCCCGAAACGTGCTTAGGCTGCGTGGAGACCGGCGTCGATGACGAGTCTAGGCTCTGACTCCGGTTTGTATCGGTCTTGTTGTGGATTTCTGGAACCTCGTTGCCGTGTTGCAATGCTGGCCTTGGAATTATTGATTTTGTATCCATAACGTCTGTGGGACTCACCTCTCGCGAGTCTGGGGGAGGCAGAAGTTGCCCGGATGACATCTGATCCGTAACACTCGAGGACATTCTAGTGTCAAGATAACCGAGGACTTCCTTATCTACTGCTTGAGCCACGACATTCTCACGGCTACTGTCATCTGTTTGGCTGAGTGTTGGCACTTTCGCTTCAGTACCTTCATTCTGATCTAGTCCCTTAGCATCGCCTGCCTGGTCTTCGGTCATAGAGCCTCCTATGCTTTGAGAATTTTCAGGGGATGTATCGGTGGCCTTCGATGCTAGTTCAATGGAATCAGATGGGGACACCTTCTCCGTGTCCTCAATCTCTGTAGGAGGGGTACTTGCGCCATCTTCTACAGAGATTATCGAAGTAACAGAATCGTCTCGATCCAGGAAGATCTTTTTGAGCTGTAAGGTCGCAAGTCTTGTAATATCTTTCTCGGAAGGAAAGAAGTTGTTATCAAACTCTACAAAGATCGAGTCCCATTCTGCGACCTTTTCCTGCATTGCCCTTACGGCCCTGTTAAGAGGAAGAATCTCGTAGTATCGTGAGTTCATATATTTATCTTGCAGTTTGCGCTGCAGCCAAGTGTGTTCTTCATTCGCACGCTTGATCAGCTTTTCGATCTCCAGCCTGCACGCCTCGACCTTTTCAGGGATAACGCTTTCTACGTTGATTCCCATGATCCGAGCTTTGACCGAGTGCATAAACCGATTCAGCCGATCCTCCGTTTTTGTGTAATGATCGTTCTTGAGCTGAAGGTCTTTCTCGACCTTCCATGTGATCCGGGCTCGCGGGACTATAATCTCAAGTAGGTCGATTGGGTCGTAGTGTATACGAAGGGCTATGTCTTTGAAGCCAAAGTAGCGTACGTGATCTCGGTGTAGATCGTGTGGGCAGATGCCGGCTCTCAAATGCAAGTTACTACTCCAAAAGGACAGCTCCAGGTACTTCCCAAATGAGTACTTCCAAGTGCTCTCAGACATTGGCATAACCTGCGTCTCTATCTTGCATATCTTGCAGTAACTCCACATGAGGATAGAGTCTTGTAGGCCTCGGATCTTGCAAGGGTATTTCTCGACGAAGACGCTGATTCGAGCTTCTCCATGGACATATGATCGATGGTGCTGGAACATGTCCCTTTCGCAGCCATTCGCTGTACATATAGTTCCTGCTCCCAATGATAGATCTTCGACGTACTGTCCGAGTGTGCAGTCCGAGTCAAAAGCACCGTCAGTGTCGTGTTCATTGTAGAAACTCCAGGCAAGAAGATCCGGGCCGGAGCAGGGTACTGATGTGTCTGTGCAAACAACAGTATGAAGGACAGCAATGTTCTGGTGCGCAAAAGGATCGAAAAGGTTCATGTTTCCGGCAATATATGCCTCCCATTGGCGAGTTTGTGTGCGGTAATTATACATCGCCCTATCATACTCGGCATCATGCACAGCGTGTAAGACCTCCTTAACCTTTTTGGGAGCGTTCTCTACCCTCTCGTGAATCATTTCAGGTGTAATGAGCTGGAATTTCTGAGGTTTTAACCTATCGTCTGCTGCCTGTTCCTCAATGTTGTCCTGATCTTTGAGCCGTTTAAGATAGACTAATCGCCGCTCTTGCTCTCGAGCACGCATTAACAGATACGGCTGGCTGAATTTGACAAACGGCGAAGCAGATAGGATTTTTGTCTTGTACTTCTCTACCATGTCCCCGTAAATTGTTGGCATAGGTACGTCTTCCGGCAGACTTTCTCCATCTACAGCGCCAGCGAGTGTTTTTATCGCATCGGCGCCATCCATGCTGGGAGAAATTGGTTTGGCCGATGTGACTCCATTCAAAGTATCTGGCTGAGGTTGAGTAGGTTCGGTGTTCTCTTCAACTCCCCCACTTGTCTCTTTCGCTGGACCTCGATACTGGGGCTTGTCTGGCTCTAAGCATGCCTCTGACGCTCGGGATGGCCCTTTCGATGGCGAAATTGTGCCTCCATTGGTGCTAGACGGTATGAGGACATATTCGTCTCGCATCAGGCACGTCTCTAGCTTCAGGTTATATACTACGTAAACCATAAACTCGGTTATCCTCTTCATCTTTGCTAATGTTTCCATATCTGCTCCTCGGAGGACTATCGTACAACCCAGCTCCTTTGGGCACCCAGACAGATAGACATACGTTTTCTTCCTGCCAGGGATATCCTTGTGCACATAAGTCCTGAGATCGAAGGAAGCGCATTTACCAACTTTGATGGCTTTCAAGGTGAGAATATCGATAGAGGATACAATGTCGGCCTGCGCACAACGGGACACGGCCTCTAATACCGAGGGTTTGACATTGTAAGCTGTTGCAATATTGGCTTCAGCCAAGTACTGCAGGGCTAATCCAGAGATATGCCGTTGGACGAGAAGAACTTGCGGGTGAAGATCGACAATCCGCTTGACCATATTTTGTAGAAATTCCTTTTCCTGCGCAATCACCGGCTCTAAGCTCATGAAGTGTTGTTGGTGGCGGTGATACTCGATAGGGAAGTTAATAATGACAATCCTGGGCTTAGTGATGCTCCGTGGCATGCTCTTAAGCGCGAGCTTCTTGGAGAAAACCACCCCTGAGATGTATGAGGTGTCGCCAGGTTTACTACCAGCTATTCTCTTCACTTTGACATAGTGTCGAATGTCAATATCATCTCCATGCCTGACATCGGGGTTGACGTCGTCAGTGCAGCGCAGCAAAATCGGCATTAAAGCTTGCTCCCATGAAGCAACGTTAGGGACGGCTGCATCCTCCAAGAGTTGGCGAAGCAGCTTATGTACGTGCTGCAAACTAGCATTGTTCAACTCAACCGCAGGAGCAGTTGATCCTCTCATCGATGCGCTCCTGGTCATTCTCGAGCCGCCAACTCCAGGGGTTGCGAGGCCTTGGAGAGCGCCAGCTGAGCCACCGAGCGCATCTGCGAAGCTCGTACCGAGGCCTCGTAGAAGACTACTGTTCTTGGCAGGTTTCTGTAACGGGCGTGCCTGGAGGCTGCTTGAGATGCTCAGGTTTCTTTTGCGTGTGACCCGCTGGAAATGGCTAGCTTTAGAGCTGCTTCCACTTCCATCGTCAAGATCTTTACCGTTAAAGCTAACGCCACTGTTGCTTTTGCCGCCTATAGTCGACCGGGGCCTTTTTATCAGGGGTGGAATCCCTGCGAATGTAGTTCGTTCGTTGTCAGCTCCAGTGGCCATCAAGCCATCGCTGTTCATCGCCGCAAAAATGCTCATCTGTTCGTCCCCACTAGATCCCTCGTCCGACATATACGGAGCTAAATCTGGGTCGATGATGCTGTCACTGTGGAATGCAGGAAGTCTTGATCTTTTCCCTAGATCATCCGCCGGGTTTCTGTGGAAAGGAGCTCTATCTTCGTTAGAAGTTCGAAATGAACGTGGAAACTGATGTCGGGAATGGTGCCGTTTGTGGCCGGAGGACTGTGGTCGCCCACTAATCGGAGTTCTTAATGAACGGGATGAGCTCGGTCTGCTCAGCGGAATTGCTGGATCCCCTGGATTAATCTCTAGGACGGCAGATCTGCTCGAAGAATGCCCAGTTCGTCTTGTCGCAGGGATGGCCATCATAGGTGTCGAAAGGGGCCATTGGTCATCTCCTGTGGCACCCTCTCGCCGCGCATCTCCATTGCCATCAGCAAGGGATGTTTGGTTTGCCAAGGACGGTGTATTTAATGTTAAATGTGGCTGAGAGAAAAACGTCGTCGGGAGGACAGTATCATCATCAGAATCGTCAGAACCGTCCTGATAGTTGTCAATAATCTCTTTGCATGGCTTGCAGACTCGAATCGATCCTTGTTGTCCTGTGACGAGAGAAGTACATTTCGAATCAAATATTTGGCCACAGATACCTATACCGAGGCTTCCTTAGTAAATGTAGAGTGTGATTTGCATATGTATAGATTCGAGACACAAGCTTACGGCAGTGGTGTTTCCTTCTCCAGGTTGAGAACGTATCGCCGCAAAGGAAGCATTCTTTGCAATTCTCGTCCTTCATCCAAAATTCTTTACTTAAGACCCCTCCCTTCAGCTGCCGTAGCACTGTGCCAACAGCTTCAGCATCTCCCTCGTTCCTCGCACTAGTTTGCCGTTTCATCGGCTGGTCTGCAGGCCCAGCATCTTCGTTACCGGTGCCTAAGGGATCCTGATATGCACTGTTGTTAGCACCCGCTTCGGTGGTGCTTGAGCCGGTGGTATCGGTTGATTGAGATCGGGAAAGCCTGAAACTAGGAAGATGTGATTCACTTATGCGAGACAGGGCAGGTTGGCGTTTTAGCGCAGAGGTGGGTGCCCCTGGTCTTTCACCAGATGATATTTGCTTAGAGCCTTGAGCTAGGCAGGTCATGCTCGGGTTCAACGTGCTCTTACTCGAATCCATGGTGTTGCCTGTAGGTGGCCTTGTGGCATCTCTACTGCTATCCACAGTACCGCTGACTGCATCTTCCTGGCGTCGACCGGCCCCATCTTCGTAACGGCCTCCACCTTGAAGTAATACCATTCCATCATCATTTACATCGTCCTCGTTTTCGCTGAGGACAACTTGAGAGTTATCTGAATTTCTATCGCGACTTGGCAGTGGTTCATTGAACGAGCTCAGACTCAGGTTTCCCGAGGATGATGTGGCAGCATCAAAGGGACCCGTGCTAATTTTTTGCAGGCCCTTGCTCTTGGACTGCTCCTTTTCTTTAGGTTGCCCGCTTAATGAAAAAGGATCTCTTAGTACAGGACGATCCGTCCCGGAGTTGGCGCTGCCAATACTTGTTCCCTCAGTCGCTTGGGTAGTAACAGCGCTGACAGTAACAGGCGCCAAGGCCGGGTTTGCAGCTGTAGAAACCGTAGCCCTTGTAAGTGGAGCTAACACTGCCTTTGTAGCATTGCTAGTGCCAGGTGATGCAGTCCCCTTTGACGTGGCTATGGATGTTTTGGAAGAGTTTGAGGAGAGCTTTTGCGAGTGGGCTTGACTGGTCGTTGCAGTACTGAACACAGTTGTGATAGGAGAAGTTAGCCTTGAATCCGATGGCGTGGGCACCATAACTGGTGAGGAGAGTGTCGTGTTGGAGTCTTCCGGAACTCCTTTTGCTATGTATGGTGATGTTGTGTCCGCATGGGCCTCTGTACTGGAGCCCATAGCATCTTCAACAATATCTCTGACGCCACCAACAACTCCTCGAAACCGACTGTATAATCCACTAAGCCCACCCTGGACTAGTTCGCCCGCTAGACTCTTGCCCTCTGCTACTGAGGAAGCCGACGGAGGCGAAGAGAACTCATTGAACGTTGTTAAAGAACTGGACTGTGAGGCAGACATATGGATACTGTCTAGAGCCTGGGACAACGTTTCTTTGTCAAGCTGACTCGGCGATGACAACGAAGCTAGAGACCCCCTCCTAGATATTCGGCCTAGAGGGAGGAATAATGTGGACGGAGAAGGGGATGGTGGGTTTTGTATCGGTTTCGACGTCATGGCGGTAGACTTCATTCATGAGTTTAGCAGAATATGATATTATAAATCTTGTGGTACGGTCATTAACTCACCGATTCCTGTTGGCATGGTACTAATCTTGAGATAACTCCGTTCAGCTGTTGTTAGTAACGTCGAGGGAGCTAATCTGAAGCTGGAAAGCTGTGGCTGTTGAAGTAGTACTGGTGGGATTTAGCAAGT
>JAJDMX020000592.1:0-16407 GCA_022345685.2 Nothomitra cinnamomea | reverse complement strand
GCCGAAGACAGATATTGACCAGTATTACAGGCATTCGCTGGACCTTAATGCTTTTAAATATAGTGTATAGGTCTAATAGCTACAATTAGCACGAACATTGGAATGCTTTAAAACGCTACCATGATACTAAGGGTTATAAGACCCTTTAGGGTACCCACAAAGATAAGAGTTGCCGTCGGTCTAGTGGAAGATTTTGATCATCAGGAACTGTTTTTGGGAGTATTGACACGACTTATAATTCGTTGCAACAGGTTATGGGTGATCAGTTAGTTGTTGAATTTGTCTAGCGTAAAAAGTGGCCAAGATCCCGATAGTGGCCAAGAACCCGGTGACCCACGGTAAAGACAACTATCTTCTCAGTCCATTAGAATGTAACATGAACCACTTTTTAGGTGGATAGCTAATAAGATCCAGGTCTCATTCCTCAAAAATGGTGGTTTAGTTGTGGTGGGGGCCCTCTTCAGAAGCTGTTTACTCAGTAGTTGAGCATTCTTGAGTGGGATGTGCGATCCATGAATCGTTCAATATTCTTGAAATTTTTCCCAAGCCAAGAATCCTTGAACGATTCCCGAAGCGTACATATGGTTCGTGAAGTGGAAGGCAATATCCGTGGAATTCTCGCTCCCATTCGCGAATAGGAATATTCCCGAATCGTGCGCAACATGTAGTCGCCACCGCGAAACACATCTAGCAGCAATTCACTAATAACGACGAAGAAGTGAATCATTTGGCTGTTCTGAAGCACCAGTGGCAGTGAATAACCTGTGCTACAGGCGCTAGAAGCATATAAAGACGTAAAAATCCTAGCACGTCTGTAATATCACCTTCCTAGTCTTCCCTCGTGCATTTCCGAGTGCAGACCAACTTGATTCAAAAAATAGCCCAATATCACACATTCAATATTAGCCTGCCAAATCAAACGGAGAACTATAAGATGCCAGACCCAGGCAAGTCTCCTCTTCCTCTATTCGGTTCATCGTACCAGCTAAGTTTTTCTCGCCAAACAACTACTAGAATTACAATCTCCGGGACTACTTCTTCATGGCCAACCCATCCTATGCATACCCTACCAGTGCCCACATCATCTCATTGCACACCCTACTCTAGGCCACCACTACAACATCACAGCCGCATCAAGGATGAATTAACCTGCAGGAACCACCACCTCCAACGCGCCGTGGCGCAACTCCTCCACTTACCACTTAAACCGGGACAGACATTTACTGAGAGAGTTAAAAAGTGGGCTGACGCTCACGGCATCCCTGCACCGGCGGGACAACGGCATCAGTGGTGGAGAGGGGAGCTCCTTGGCGACTTGGTCAGGGGGGGCCTGGCTGACCAAGTGGTGGGGAGGGAAGGGAGGGTTTTGGAGTGGCGGAGGGGGCTGGGGATGGCGGATGAGGAGTGGAGGGACGCTCAGATGTGGTTTTCGTTGATGGAGAGTAGTAGGAGGGATGGGGGTTTGGGCCTTGGGGAGCCGTCGCTAGAGGATGGGCTATTTTCGAGGGGTATCGCGACGAGAAGTAGCCATATAGTTGGCACAGGGAGTGCTACGCAGGGGCAGAATCAAGTTCAAGCTGTGAGCGGAGCAAGCCACTTGGATACTGCCAAGTCAGGACGGAGCTCAGCTGCAGGATTGACAGCAGCTTCCATAAGCCAAACACATAGCTCTGGTGGTACAAGTACAGCACACTCCGCACAAACAGCACCTCCCCCGCACCCCGCAAGAGCGGCAGCGTCTTCTAGCCGTTCGGCCACTAAAACAAGACAGGCCACTACCAACTCCACTCCCACAACCTTCCAGGCTTCAGCTCCTCAACCAAACGACATAGCAGCAACAAGACCCGGTGCCCCAAACACAGCAACCTACGAAAACCTCGAATCTGAGATCCTCTCCGGCGCCCTCCACCCTGGCGAGACCTGGAATTCCCGTATCGCTGCTTACCGCGAGCGCCATAACCTTCCGGTTACTACTCCGCTGCCGACTATGCCATTGAAGAGTGCGCTTAAGAAGAAGGCGAGCATGCCGGGCTCGAAGGTTAGTTTTAGTGAGGAGGTGTTGGATGATGGGTTGGGGTATAAGAATTATAGGAGGCTGAAGGTCGGGGGCGGGAAATAATGGGGTTTGGCGGCTGTGGGGAAGGATGGTTGCGGACATGATCAGTGTTCGGAAGTTGGAGGTTGAGATGGTGGGTACTCTCATATGGAGAGTAGTATTCACGGGGCTGGAGATTGTTGTTGTTGCCTATGGCGAGTCATCGCCATCAGTGAGTTACTGCCTGCCCCTACCCCGCTGCCTAGCATCTCAGCGGCTAGGCAGCATGGCACATCGCCAAAAGTTGAGTCACCTCCATCGTGTACTTAATCTCTTCTTGTTCTCGGTATCATGTTAATTAATTGAATACAATCTACATCGTTCCTGCCATCCAAACTAACAGAGATCGTCAAGTATCTCCAGGAGTCACTAACTTGGGAAATTCTTAAACTGTTGTTCGGTAAAGGATTGGTTTTCTGACTCATGCTCGGTAGAAGTATTAGGTAGTGGGAGTTCTAAAGGTGTGCTAGTAATATAAAAGAGGATAACTAACCCAAAGGACAGGCTGAAGTGACTTCTAACATCGAGCCAACGTCGAAGCCTTTTTACAACCTTACAACTAAATCTAACAGTAACGATGTACTTTCAGCTAAGTACTGCCTTGCCCATTCCTCCCACAATCCTCTCCGTCCTTCCTACCAACCAAACCCCACACACACCTCCGCCCCTCCCCCCTCTCTTAACTCCTCAAGCTCCCACCCCCTCAACCTATCCACTTGAAGCACGTCATCCTCATCTAAAAGATCAAACCTCCCCGCCGCGATTATCCGCGCTCTAGGCTCGTCTTCACTAATTGGACCAACCCTCACACCAATTGCCGCGAACGCCAGCGTCGCCACCGAGTCCGGGGGGTCGCAGTCCGGGACCACGGCGCGGATTTTAAGGACAAAACCCTGGGGATACTGTTCTGTGGCGGGAGGGGCGAGGCTGATGATCTTGCTGACCCAGGCATAGATGTGGCGGAGGATGGCGGGGTCGATAAAGGCGCTGTAGCGGGATATGAGGGAGTCTATTCCGGGGTCGGCTTCAATACGGGACATGGGAGGGGGCACTGGCGCGGTAGGGTCTGGCATGGCTTTCGGTGGTGCCTGAGGCGGGGAGTTTCTTTAGCTTTGGGGAGCGGGCGCCGTTGGTGGACACGTTTTATCCTTTTTGTCTGGTTAGATGGCTGGGTTGGCCATTTACAAGAATGGGGAAGGGTTATTTATGCATAGGCTGGACGTTTGTATGGGGCATATTGTGGCAGTGAACGTTATGCCATCACGCTTTAGGGTGCGAGTGTGTAGGAATTGGAAGGGCAGGTAGCCATTTGTTCGGTATACAATGCTAGGGATGTTCTTTCGTGTACAAGCTCTTTCAGGTTTAGTACAAGGCGACAACCTAACCTGACTGTCCGGCTGACAGATAATCTAAAGATCTGTGGGTTAGGAGTCCTGCTGACCGGATACAAAGACTCTCTCATACGTGGGTTTCATACGCGTATGGTGGTTCACGGTGATAGGTGCTGAACTGACAATGTGCTTCGATGAGAAGACCACAACACATCCCACAAGCCTCCCTCACCGCACCTCCCCTTCAACTGCCCCACTCCCTCAAAACCAACTCCCCAAAAACCCCCTTTTCCCAGATCTCTCACCATCCCTCGTTCCACCACCCGCCCCGTACTCCATATCACTCCTGGCACTCGCCCGCACACGTTCTCCATCTCGCTGAACAACACTTATAGGCCATCCCAGGCTATTTACCGACTCACCACCGAACTGCGAAAACATCGAACCCATAGACGGGCGGCCAGAACTGGAATTGAAATTCGAGGATGGAGCCTTGGAGTAACTGGATGCCTCGCCTGGAGCGGGAGATCGTGAGGACCTGTGTGGTGGGAGTGAGGCCTCTGGCGGAGGTGGGAGGTTGCTTGGCGGAGGGAGATGGTCGCTTGGTGCTACGAAAGACCTAACGGATCCTGTGGTGGAATACTTTCCGCGCGGTGCGGGGGATCTACTTGATGAAGAATATACACTTGGTGGAGGTATAGATCCACCTATTTCACTGGCGGCAGAGCTGTGTTGGGGCTGGGGGGACAGAGCCGGTCTAGGAGGTCCGCGTGCTGGGGTAAGGGATCCGCCTAGCGGAGTGAGTGAATCGTCTGGTGCTCCCATGGCGAGACCTTGCGATTTGAGGAATTGTATTTGCGGGGGTGGCTGGTCTTCGTGTACAGGTGGATTTTGAGGGTAGTGCGGTGTTAGGGCACTTATGCGTTTGGAGTTAACGGTATGTGGGGATAAGGGTTTATTGTATGTACGGTATTTCGTTGCGGTGTTGTGGGCTTGGAGAGTGGCTGTGGGTGAGCAGGCTCCCAAAAAGGTGTCCAGGCATGGATAATGGAGGGGTGTTTTTGCGCATCTAAACCGCAGAGGCAATTCGATATTCACTCACTTTTGGCCTGTATGCTTCGTACTAGGTAATTGCCTTAAGCGAAGCTGCAGAGACAAGACCGTGCAGAATGCGCTCGAGGCTTAACCACCACAGAAACAGAGCACCCGTCAAGTGAATGTATTCAAAGGAGATACAGTTAGCATGTTCTGTAGAAGACTTGCTGCGTGTATTACACGTACAAAAACTCTAACTACTCGTAAAAGTTGACCTGCGCTGCCGTCACATCGTATCCTAGAGGCCACGGTAAAATGTCCATGATCACCTGGTTCAACATCCGCCGCGACTTCGTAGCCGACCTTCTCAAACTCGGTCTCTCGCTCAAGGAAATTAAGAAGCTGTGGCTCGGGTACTGTGATTACCTAAACAGGGAGGGGTTATGGGATCCCATAAATAGGCGTTTAATGGTTCCACTGAGGAAGAAACTTAGTGACTAGGAGAGCAATGCAGGATATGCAAGGTGGTTGGCAGGGGCAACGATTGTCGATGTAAGCTGGATTGTCTTAGACTGTCTGACCACCCTGAGGCTAGCCCAAGTGAATACCTGAACAGCTGATGTCATGGAAGTGAATACACATAACAACATCTCCAGACCTCAAACATAAATGCCCCATCCATCACCTGACACCTGTGTGACTCTCTTCGCTCACACTTGTCAACACAACCACAACCACAACCACATCTACAAAACACGTCAACTCACAAAAAAAGCAACCACAACCCCCAACGCAAACGCAACAAGCAATGTACTTCCATACGGTCTCAAAGATCTATGAAGCTTTCCAGATGGGCCTGATTCGACAGGGTTTGAGTGACCGCGAGATTGCAGAGCTGTGGAAACAGTATTGCGCGAATGAGGGGCTTGACCCTAATGCTAAGTAGGTGTGCGAGTAGGTGGCGGGGTGTTAGAGCGTAGGGGGTAGCTAGCCGGGAAGCTTGATGAGCGGTACGGGAGGCTGAACGGTGGTGGGGTTTGCTGGTTGCATGAATAAACGCAATTGCATCCTTCCCCTTATGTGTATTTACACGGCGTGTCACATATCCCCGCCCTAACCCAAAACCCAAAACCCTCAAACAAACCCCCAAACAAAGTAATCCCCCACCGAAACCTCAACACTACAGCTTTCCAAACCCCGTCCCCCCCGTAGCAATCAAATTCAACCACGCTGCAAGCCTATACCCCGCCTTCGCGATCTGCAACTCAATAACCGGCACCGCCCTCTGATAATAACTCCCACTCAACTCCTTCCCATCCACCCCCGTAACCCCCTCCTTAAGCACATTGCTACACACATACGCGTTTGCATCGTTCGCCCACCCCATAGCTGTTGTTACTGGGTCGGTGATGTCGAGGTTTTGTTATCCAGGAGGATGCCTGTGAGTTGTGTTAGGTTCGTTTAATGGGTGGTGAGCTAATACTGCTTACTTGCGAAGGCGGGTAGAGCTTTGTGAGAGATGTGGCCCATTTTTTGGCGGCGGGTATGGTGACGGTGGGGGAGTTGGATGTCGCGGAGAGGTTGGAGAGTTCGGAGGGCATTTCGGTGTCCCAGATGTGGTGGAGGTTCGTGGATACGCCGTTGCTGTTGAAGGGACGCTTCGCTAGCCGGGGACTGGGTTGCACAACTATGTGGAGTTTCAGAGGGGGCAAGCATGAAGTTCTCCGCAGGTGGGATGCCGGGAAGGAGGATCCACTTACAATGTTACGGGTATTTCGTTTCCGCCGAGGTCTGTAGCTCGTTCGTTAGCGTATGGCTGAGCGTGTGACTGAATTCAATGAGGGTTCTAGCCGATGTTAGGCAGCATACCTAGAGCTTCATCGTGGAGGGGCTGGTGGATATCCCCGATGAACTATTTTCCGCTCATCAGGCGTTGGTTAGCCCGGGCCTTCTATTCATCTTATCCTTTGAACTCGGGTAGTTAGGAGCAAGAAGCTCACATGCACCAAAAACCTCAACGCCTGTATCTGCTGTGCAACACTCAAACTCGTATCCTTTACCCGCCGAGTATAGTTCGCAATGGCCGCTACCACGCACCCCCCGGCTCCACAGTCCCGCTGGAAATCCACACCGCATGCTACGGGTAGGTTGTCCTGCGCGTCAATGAAGTGGAAAGGTGCGCTGAACTTTCCAGCGGATGTGATGCGGTAGGAGTCCGCCCATGTGGAGATGGTGGCGAGGTAGGTTGGGGTTGTGTCGCCTAGGAGGGTGTGCGTGAAGGAGAGGGTCGCGGGGAGGAGGTGGGCTGTTGCTATGAAAGCTACTGTTTCGTGTCCGAGAGCGCCCCAGGCGCGAGCTTCTGGGAGAGTGGAGAGAAGCGGTAGGAGAAAAACGAGCATTGTGACGGCAGGTTTTGGTGGTGCTATGGGTGGTGGGTTTACGATTAGAGCGGGGAGTTGGGCTGTAATTATGCCCCGCGGCGAAGTGGGGAGATCGCTGTGATGCTAAATTACCAGGACCACCCCAGCGCCTAGCGCTAGCCAGTTAAACATGCTTCCCGCGTTCGGCCCTAAGCTTCTCCAAGAAGCAGGTACTGCTAGGCGAGGCTAGGCCTAATTTAGGACATGGTCCGTGTTCACCCCCAGCCAACCGGGCACGTGTGGCTGGAACGCCAGAAGCTTGGTTTACCTTCATTTTATCCCCACCACCGAGAGTGGCTGATTTGGGAAGCTCCTTACTAACGACAATCACTGCACCAGTTATTAGCCGCCATTCATACCCGTGGTAGGAACTGTGTAGGTAATCGTGCGGGGGTGGGGGAGTTCAGGGACCTCGCTACCAGCGATGCTGTCGGGAGGGACGTTTATCCAGGTGTAGGCGAGCGCCGCTATCACTGATCGTCGTTGTTAGCTTTCTATTCGATTTAACCCTATTTGCCAATGACTCTAACTGGCTTGCCCAATTCAACCCTAACCCTAACCCTAAAATCATTTCCACTCGTGCTCTACTTCTCAGTCCCTAACCCTGGGCCGTCGTGCGGGAACATGATCTGCCTTCAGACCTGATTAGCATACCCTCTTACGACGCGCAGCCGAACTCATTGCTGGACGGACTGGCGGCAGATCTCTGCATTGGTTTGGGGAGGCAATAGGAGTAGCAACATGACAAGTTCTTAGCCCTTGACGCTTCTAGGTTTCGAGTTACGGTGCTACGTGAAAGAGTTCCGGGTTTTGACGGCGAAAGAGAAGACGTGTGCTTCGTTGAGGTACAGAACTTTGCTTTCTATTCACTTTGTCTTTTGAGATTCACCTGCAGTGTCCTACGTGCTAACTACCGGTGAATATTCCGTTGACATCGCAGCTCATAGAGCTGTAGGTTTCCTCCTTTCTCTCAACGCCGTTCGTTCACTCTTTAATGCTCTCATTAGCTCTTATCCAATTCATAAAGAAAACGAAAACTCCCCTACTCAAGACCGAAAAGAACCAAGGTTCCCGTCCCTTATCCTACACACGACCCCTCACAATGTCGCACCCTTACCCCCACGACCTCCCACCCCCGCCCACACGCTTCCGTTCCGGCTCTCTATCTCCACAAATCTCACCCCCTCCTGAAGTCCCCTTCCCTTCATCCTACCAAAGAAGCCAGTCTTCCTCCCGTGCCCCATACCCCTCACGCTATTGTCCCTGCACTTCCGACAGAGATGTTTCTTTCGAAGACAGACTCTACCACGTAAACCACTCTATGTGGGGCACATCCCGCCTAATAGGCCTCCGACTCTCTGACTTTTTATCATACGGCCGCTTTGTCCACGAACCTGATTTGGTCGCTGCTATAGAACGCGCAGTGCAAGGGCAGCAAAGGGAGAGGGCGGTCTTGATGAATGATCCGCGGGCTACACCTGGGTATCATGGGAGAGGGCAGGGCCAGGCTGGGACGGAGGGAGAGGAGGAACTCACGCCGGGATGTATGTCGGCGTGGTTTGGATGGAAGAGGGTAAGGGTGGGGAAGGAGACGGGAGAGGAGGGAGCGAGGGTGGAGGAGAGGCTGAGAATGAATTTGGAGAGGTTGGGATTTGTGGAGAGGGGGAGGGATGGGTAGTAGAGATTGTGTGCAGTCCACGCTGTGTGAATGTGCGGTTGGTGTTCGGGTGGATGAACTAAGCCACGCAGGACGGACTGCATATACTCGGCTGTAGTACCTACGTCAGTTCAAGTTGAGGCTTCGGGCTTATGGCTCTGGTTTAATGCTAGAGTGTGTAATAGTTTGTGTTGGCTAAACCAGAACATATCTGTCAGTTGTTAGGACTGATGGCCTTGCTGTAGCTGTTGGTCTCTTCGGAAGATTTCCAGTCTCCCTCGCCTTGGCAAAAACGTTCAAGACAATGTAGTGGCGTCAAAGCCAGTCTGATTGGAAGTCCCGGCACAAGCGAATCCTATCCACCCAAGAGTCCGACGGCAACAACACAAACAAGTAAACACCAACCGAGCAAGTTAAAGCCAACTTAAATAAATGGCCAGCCTACGCTCTCCTCTTACTAGCCAACACGAATCCAACCCTCCGATATCACTGCTGCAGGGACAACTTCACAGGCATATTACCGACCGTCTTTCTAAACCTAAGGTAAACAACCCCTAAACAAGATGCCCTGTTCAGAAAATAAAGCTACCATCGAGAGCTTCACCACCAAACTCCGCCACCACCTCCCATGGCTAACCCCCGAACAGCTCTTGTATTGTTGGGATTTCTTCCAAAGTACTGCCTCTCTGCCGTACGGATGGACTCCTCAGTATGCGCGCGGAGTGATTGATCCCGATAACGACATTCGGGTTCAAAACAAAGAGCTGTTTATGCAACACTTTAAGGAATATACGCTGAACCCCTCGATCGAGGTGGCGGAGCTGAAGTGGGCAGAGTATTGGAGCGATTGTATTGATGGGCACTTTGCAGTGGAAGTAGGCCGCCCGCAGGGATATCACTAATGCTCAGTGCGTACATCACCTGCGGTAAAATGACTTCGCGAGCACGTAGTGTATCTCGAGGGTTAAGAGAGATCAGTGATAAGGGTTAGAAATGAAACATATTCTGGGGCCTTGCTGCCTCTAGGCAATCGTTTAAATTGCAGCTGCAATCTATCGTGAATGCTCTTTCCGGATTTATTCTGAATTACTTTAGTCGGTGGTGCTTGGCAACACATTCTCGCAAAGCAAAAGTGAGGTTCCCCCAAACTATATACTCCAATTACCAGAAGTTCCCCCGCCTCAGTAAAAATGACCGTTTTCCCAGGGATTAATAGAAGGAAGCCCATGTTGACATAGTAACTAAGAGGAAATTTGAGCTGTAATAAAGGAATCCCTATTACCCATTTTTAGTCCGTTCGAGCTCGCCAAGCACGGGAACCGCCAAGCAGTTCGACTAGTTAATGGGAGGCCTCCTCCACCTCGCCTATTAAGTGCGCCATGTACTCAACAGAAAACCCTCACACGCCACTACCTCAGCCAGGCCAGTCGAATCTCACGGCCCGTCCGCACCTCAGCCATGCGGCTTCCCATCCCTTTCTCGTCGTTTTATTCCTCAACGCCTCCTTCATGACTGCCCCCGCTCTGCACCCTCCTTTGCCACTCTTAGGTACTCAAGAGAAGCCCCCCGCCTGGTCCCTCCTGTTGCAAAGACGCAGCTAGAAGCTGCAGACAGGGTGCTAACCCGACGTATTGTACAGCTGTTGTTCGTATGGGGTTGCGGGTTGAGTGATTCCTCGTTCGTGAGAGGTGAACAGGGATTTCGGGGAATACCTATGCAGACTTAAGATGGGTGGAGTGTCTGTGGCCGTCGCATTGGTTAATGTGGGGATATCTAGTAATGAGCCCTTCAATCGACCCCGAGAGCGGAGAATATGTACCACCGCGATGTCTGACTATCTCGCCTCTACCCTCCTTTCCTTCTTCCCATCTCAGGCTGCAACAGACTTGCCGATTTTGAGTATGAAACACATGAAGACTCCGCCCCCAGCAGGACTGTAGAAGGGTGGTTTGGAAGCACCGGAGAAAGCGGGAAAGGGAAAGTTAATTTTCACAGTGTGTGGAATGCCTGGCTGTTACCGAACAAATCACAGAATGGATATAAAGACCCGATCTTCCTAACACTGTCTGCTTAGCTCTTTACTTTTTCCCACGCCCAACCCACACAGAGACATACACAAGAAGCGAACTTCCGAACGAACACATAGATAACACGGTTCACCCCAGCCGAACCACCAACATCTCGCCAACGTATCACCAAAAGCCAAAAGCAAAGAACCGCATACAAAATGGCAATCCCAAACCTGCTCTACGTGCCGAAGACAAAGTCCGAGTTCACCGCCGTTGTCCTTGAAATGTATCCAAACGCCCCACAAGACTTTATCGATTTATTGTGGCGTCACGCTTTGGAAAAGCGGCTTGAGCGTGAGCAGGTGCAAAAGAACGACCAGATGATTCAACTCTATGACATGCTCTACATACCCAAGCAACCACAGACAAAACCTGAGTTCACTGCCATGGTCCACGAATTATATCCAAACGCCGCACAAGACTTCGTCGAATTATTGCGGCGTCATGCTTTAGAGAAGTGGAGTGAGCTGGAATAACAAACAAGGGAGAAGAAACGAGGTGGATTGGTCTCTGTAAATGAGCTATACCTAATAGAAGAAAGTGAAAGGGGATAGAGATAGTTAGCGGAGTATCTCTTGAAAGGGTGTACTTTTGGTGTAATCACATTGGATAATGGCCTTACTTTCTCGCACCCCCCCGTAGATACCGAACAATAATTGGACACTAGGCCAAGGAGTTTTCAACATCTCCATAGCATTTCTAAGGGGTGCGATCACTTAAAATTTGGTCATTGTTTGGGGTTGTTCGGGCAGTCAAGCCTAGGGTCAACCCCAAGAGTCAAAATTGGCCTAGCTAGGCTAGTGTTCTCCCCCAATCACTGAAACGGAGCAGCAAAGAAACACAGTTGCCGACCTCTTACTTACCTCTAGTCGCTTTTCGTACTTCAGTTATCTCCATTCTCGAATTCCATTATACCGTGCTATTGATATTATTCTGCGCCATCGGGATGGCCATTGCGTCCGTAGCGCGGGGAGCTCGAGACTTGATCAATTCGATTGCAACTAGTGCTTCAGGCTTCGCTATAAGCAGCTAAGCGTTCTCAAATCCTGGGGCATGTGTTGATGGTCCTACAAGAAAAGCGCCATACTTCAGTTCCATCGTTTACTGTACACCGAGAGAATTAGTATTACTCTTCGCATTCATCTATCATCATAACTACGTGACACGCACCGGAAAGTATTCGCGGGCGTTTTATCCCTCTCGGAGGCCAATATAGCAGCGTATGCCTAAGTAGGCGACCCAAACCCGGGACAGTCAATGTTGATTCGAAAAGTTGACCCCAGAGTTGACTGTCCCGAATGGCTCTGGTCATTGTCCGTACTTTAGTGCGAGTGGTGACCACCCCCGTTACAATCCCTACACTAAACAAGCCCATAATGCGCTAGAAGAGAGCTGTAACTTTGGCTTGCATATTCGCCAGACTCACCACCCTTTTCCGGGGTACCTGTGGTGCGTGACACGACGGTTATTCTATGCACGGAGTTCCCGGACAAACGGGTAGAGGAAATTGCGGGATATAATTTTCATTTGGGGGATGCGGAGCCAAAAAGGATGAATCTTGAAAAGAGGAGGGTGGATAGAGGGAGGGGGGCGAAGGTGGTGTTGAAGCTCAGATACTATGTTTGACTGCGTTGAAATAGGGTTACTCAGACTAAGTAGCATCTAGGTCGTCCCCCCCCCAGGCGTATTCTAGGTAGGCTAGCCTAGCTAGCGTAGGTTGGACTTAATTTTCCAAATTTCGAGTTTCTCTCAGCCCAAGAAGCCCTCAGGCTTATTTTTCGTAGTGGATTGTCTCCGTGATAAAGTAAAGAAAAATAATTCCTTCTTTGGGCCTCCTAAAACCCAGAAGCATGGTATGCATAACGTCATCTACCGCTCCAACAATGCACCCACAGTATTACATACATAATGCCACGTGACACGAAGATTTTTAGCGGCGTGCTACCAGAAAATTGTAGCCCGAGGGTGCCCCTGGACAGGGGCCACGCATAGGTTGACCCGTCCGGGGATTGTTCTTATAGTGAATGTGGTCCCTAGAGCCACGCAGCAAGTATCCATAGTGAATCCAAGCACCAGCAGCTGTATCCTTCGAGCACACATACACGACCCGGAGTCCCTAGGCCTCTCATCCGCTTGTTTCCATACCACACAACAACACCCCAAACACCGAAAAACTACGAACATGAGAATAAAGACAAGAATGACACGCAAAAGCACGGCACCAAACAAACCCGGCAACTCCCAAAGATGTCCAATTCTTCCGAAGACAAAGCCGGAATTTCTACTCTAACTCTCGCCCAATTCCTCTTCATCCGTGCACAGCCAAACGGCGGAGACAACGGAACTACCCTTGAAACCCGCCTTGCCGCCTTCACCGAAAAGTACGGACACACTTACATCGGCATCCCCTTCGAAGACGGGGTGTGGTGCAAGTCCTGGGCGCACTATTGCAAGGTCGCCGGAATCAAAAACGAACATGAGGACAAGCCGAGACTCGGTTGGTATTGTTATTGGCGTCCGAGGATACCCGGCGGGCAGGTGAGCGAGAGGTTAGCGGGGAGTCGAATGGGAGTGTCGATTGGGGGAAAGGTTCAGGAGGTGGACGAGGGGGACAGTGCGTCCATGGCCGGTGTGTATCAGCGGCAGGACGAGGTATTTATCACATTATATGAACGGGATCTGGCGGAGGGTTTTGTCAATGATTAATTGTGTACGCTAGTCTACAGAAATGATTTAGAGTGTTTTCCAAGTATGCTTGTCGACCTTGCTTGCTTAGTTCTGCTCTCCTTCATGCCGCAATGCGGGGTCACATCGCTTGCCTGCTGTCTGCAAAACCATCAACACTAACAAACGGTTCAGGGTTCAACAGAGCATACCACATCTCATCGCCCATACATCCGCCAGGCTGGGAGCCACGGCAGAGTCACGCCTTCCTAAAGCTTCTGAAGGAAGGCGCGTTTGCTTTTGATAGAGGATGAAGAACGGGTCTGAAAACACGCAATGGCCCGGTATTCACAGACCGAATAAGCGTAGTTTGGTTAAATATCAAACTAGCTCGCCTTCACAAATTCACTGGACGCAATGTACCGAAAGGTGAGTCAATGTTACAAGAGCAAACTTGAACCCAAGTGAATTCCTCAACCCGTCTGATTTAAGGATTCCAAACCTTTTCCAGCTTCTCCCATCCTCTAACATTCTCCAACTATCGAACTTACCAACTAAATCCATCCTCAAAGATCAGGAGCAACAGAAACGATGCCCTCCAAGCTCAACCCCGCAGCTCAGGCTTTTATTCCATCTCGGGCCACTAAAAAAACTGTTTCCACGCACTCCAAAATTAATCCCGAAGCCGTCTCCTTTCTTCCCAGGCAAGACACAAGGCGCCTCCCGTTCCCCTCGCCCCAGGAAGGATGGGATGGGCTTTATCTTCCTGCTCCTTGTGGGAGACAAAATGGGAAGCTAGAGAGTGCGACAGGGGTCAAGCAGGAGGAAGACCAGGATATCAAAATGCAAGGATGGGAGTTTGAACGGGGTGCGAGAGAAGAGAACGGCAAACTTCAGGTTCTTGGGGAGGCGAGCGATGGGTGGGTTAACGTTCACCAGGAGATCATCCGCGAAGGAGAAAATGAATGGATAGAAGTCCTCTGGGATGTAGATTCCAGCGAATATTATCGCGGCGGTAAGCCAGTTGAGAGCACATGCATAGGGAAGGTCTGGGAGCTGACGGCAAACAGAAGTGTGGGGGAAGTAGAATGATACGAGGAAAAGTCGCAGTGCAATTTCTCAGGAGACATTTGTCGATATTGTGGGATTGGGACTAGCGCGTTTACGTTGGGAGGGTTTCTGTAGATTGGTATTGGCCTTTGAAGAAAGACAGATGGGAAGGGGTTTGAGGGAGTGCGATGGTTTGTGTGATTCCCTATTTTAGATTTCTATGGGGGGCCTTTGGGTGGAACAAACTCTTGCCAGCTCTAGTGCAGCAGTGTTGGAGTTGTGTTGGAATATAGACCGGCTCAAAGCCTCTGCGCACACCCCTTCATAACATCTAGCTCGGGTATCTAGGCAAACGTCGAAATGCTAATTTAGCCATGTGAGGACGCTCATATCTCCGTGCACTCTATACCGCCTGAGCGAGGAACCAATACACCTTTACCAGTATCTAAAGGGTGTCTGTTTAGCTACCGGCCTTTTTCAGGCAGCCACCGCTTTTGAACGGCCACCGCCCCTAAAAACCCCATCAAAAATCAAGCTCAATCACGGTACTTTACTATGACGTTTCAAAGCATAGAAGAGGGCTATTTTTGTAATTTAACTCGAAAGTGAAGATCTCATAAGCCATATTACATTCCATCGCAGCGCGAGCTGTATACATGTGGTGGTTGCGCTATTGCAGCCGTATTACAGCTCCCCCATGAGCTACAATGGAAGTTTGGGCACACAGCTTGACGCCAAATGCAGAACACATTGGTGAAATTACAGCGAGGTATATTTAGATGGCTCTAAACGCATCCTAAAGACGTAAACATAAGTTCTAGGAGGTCTTACATGTTCTAGACAGTGAGTTGCAGAGAGCGGGTTTACTGTAATAATTAGCCTCTCCATCGCTTATACTTAGTTAAGCCATAACTAGAATTAGGTGGGTCATTTTCGCGGGGTGGGCGGTGGCCGCCCAAAAGCGGTGGGTGCCCAAAAAAGGCCGGTGGCTAAACAGACACCCTATCTAAATGCAAAACTCTCCATGTAGCTTACTGACTAATCGCCACCCTGAGCAGCTGTAGTTACTTCCACATCTATTCTTCACTGATTTCCCTTCTAACAGCTTCAGCCCACCATTTCCAAGGTTGTTTAATTCTCCTTATGCCGGCCGTAGTCCTCTTCACCTCTTCATAGCCACATATTCAACCCACAGGTCGTCGATCTTGTCGTCTTCGATCTCGCAATGCCTACATCTAGCGTATTTCACGAACCCCTCTTTGTCCTTAGCGCCTCCCAGACCTTTTCGTTTGCATTCACTCATCTTTTAAACATTTTACGCATTTGACTCTGGTGGAGTTTTGCTTGCAGCGGGTGTGTGTCTTATGCGGGCAGTTGCGTGTGTGTGAATGTAGGTGGCTTGTAAGAGAGAGTCTGTGGCGGGAGGTGAAGAAGTTATTCATGTCCACACCCGCGTAAATGTCCGTGAAGTGTTATCGCATATTCACCTAGGGGCGTATCCTTCTCCGAAGATACCTAAATGGGCCTAAACAACATGCTAAGAACAATCCCTACAATCTCCCAGGCCTTTCATACACCTTGCGAAGCATCATCACAACCATTTCTACCAATCATGGCATTTACCCCTTAAAATGTTACATATTGCCACAGTCCGTCTCACATCTCGTGCTTGCGACAAGGCTTGGGAAGGGATGAAAGTCCTGGCTGTTATTGTCGCTCGTGGTAACACGTTATCCTTTATGAGGGAGAACTCCCAGCCGACCGTAGCATGTTTGAATGCATGAGGAAGAGAGATTGAAGACATGAAGCTGACGACACGCGGGCCCTTGGTTAGGACTCGGAAGGAGTTTCTGGGGGGTCGCGATCCTCAGGAACAAAATTCTCCCGATCCAGGAAAATTAGAACTAGAGGGAATTAATTAAGAATAAAATTGAATAGCGAAACCATTCCAATTCAGATCTTGCAGCAGGGCCGGGATGAATGTCTTTAACGTCCGGCACCGGGAATTACAACGAACGTAGAATTGCAACGACTCTAGCGAGCCCCACCCACCCGAAACCATCGCCGCCCAAACCATGCCCAAGAC
>JAJDMX020000591.1:0-16409 GCA_022345685.2 Nothomitra cinnamomea | reverse complement strand
GACCCATTATGCAAAAGGTACGCTCTCATTATTTATTTAAATTTTACTTGAGCTGCTTATAAAACTACTATTTCAACTTTTCCCTCTCGGTACTATTCACTAACGCTTATATACCATATTTAGCCTTAGAGGAAGGTTCCCCTTATATTCAAACAGGTTTAAATCCATTTTACTTATTTAATATATTATTATATACATAGGCTGTTCTACTTTCATTCACACTAATCATAGAATCTCGTTTGATTTATTTTCCTGAAGTTAATAAGATATTTCAATTCACTTCGTTTATTACTTAATTTCTCTAAGAGTACATGTGTTATTATAAATTATTAACACAAATTAATAATCTCTCTTTGATATATAGCTAGTTATCCTTAATAGTTTCTTTGTATACTTATCTACATTGTTTTTTAATGTAGAATTAATACATTCCATATCTATGCACAATACATTACTATTATAATTCAGACTTATATATACTTATTATATATCGGATTATTATGATTCGAACATAACTATTTCTCAACCCAAATGAGACGCCTAACCAACCTGGCTCTAACCCGTATAATACAGAAAATATCCGATTCGAACGGATGTGATCTTTATTGATCAAATAAGTTTCAAGCTTATCACCTTAAACCACTCAGTCAATTCTCTTATATATAATTATATATAATTATAATTAAAAATAAAAGTTTTTATTGTGTTTATGCTTTTTATTTTACTACTTTAATTATATATAGTTCCTTCAAGATTTGAACTTGAATGACGTCCTTATCAAAAACGCACTTTACCAATTAAGTTAAAGAACCTTAATATATAAGTATATATGTAATTTACATTACAAAAAAAAAAAGAATAAAATATGATTTAATACTATGTATTTTTAATTACTTTTAAAACAAAACAAGAGCACTCAGATTTGAACTGAGAAATTAAAGTTTGAAGCTTCCTATTTTGCCTATTAAATTATGCTCTTTATATTTAATATATTATAAATTAAAAATATATTACATAATTTAACTAATATATTGTAATTAGCTTATTATTTTTGTATTTTTCCTATATTATTAGAATAAATATTATTTAATTTAGACTTAATAAATATTTATTATATATGTGAATATATAAAACAAAATAAAATAAATTAAAATTATAATTATAATTTTTTATAACATAAATTAATAATCGGAAAAGAGATGATTCGAACATCTAAGTGTATAATATACACAATATTTAGCAAATATCTTACTATACCTGTAGCAACATTTCCTTTAATAATAAATGGCGAGCTAGGCCGGTGACGATCCGACATCTACTTCCTCGACAAGAAAGTCCTTTACCAATTAAGTTACTAACCCTATATTTTTATACAATAAGCTATAAATTATAAACTTTATAACTTTTTATTTAAAATTTATATTAAATTAAATATTATACTTTTTCTTTTATTACGGCTAGTCGAAATCGAATCGACACACATCGTTTGGAAGACGAACGGTCTACCATTAACCTATAGCCGTTATATACATATATATTTGCTAAGACTTATGAGATTTGAACTCATTTACTGGTGATTAAAAGTCACAGATTTTACCTATTAAACTAAAGTCTCTTTTTAATATAAATTAAAATTTACTAATTAACTAGCAATTAAAAATATATAAATATATATAATATTATATAAAAATATTCTTAAAAAAAAGATACAATATAAGGTATTTTATTGTATAGTAATATATAATTATTTAAATAAGAATATGGAGGATTCGAACCCCTTTTTTAAGATCTGCAATCAAAATGCATTACCACATGCTACATATTCTTTTACTTTGTAAAAAACAAAGTAAAAAACAAAGTTTTTACTCTTTTTTTTTTTTTTCAAAAAAAAAACAAAAAAACAAAGCTAATAATCAATATATATATATCTATATATATCATATTAATTTATATATTAATAGTTAATTTAATTCTATGTTAACTTATCTATAAATATAATTAAAGTTTTTTAACACAAGTAAAAATATATTATTAGTATATATTATTACTTGTTTATTTACACTATTATCTATATAATTTAGACTAAAGTATTATCCAGGTGATTCAGGTTTATTTTCAGGAAAATAAGGTCTATTCAATTGATCTTTATGAAAACCATCAAAGGTTTCACTTCATTTTTTATTAAGACGCAAGTAAGTATCACGCATACGTGCCGTAGCTAGTAAATTTTCAGCATTAAGTTCTCTACCTAAACCACCGTTAATATTAATTAGTTGTTTAACGCAATTTTGTTGAGAAGTACGAACAGAATATGAAGGACTTGGTTGTCAAAAAGCATCACCGTGTTTTTGTCATTGCTCTAAACCACGTTCAGCGTCAGCAAGCTCTTTTAGTTTATGCTTTGCTATATTTGATTTTTTATCAAGCAAATCTAGATTAACCTCTTTTAGTGTTGATTCCTCTTCATAAAGTTGTCTACGTTTCTCCTGAAAAAATCTTAATCATTCTAATCTTTCAGCTTGTGTAAAAGCCATATCTTCTACATCTGATGTAACAGAGCCTGGTATAGGTTTATCACCGGGTTGTCATTGATTTCATCTATTATCAGGATTAGCTTGACCCACAGTAGGCACACTTTGAAATTGTTCTATTTTTTCTTTGTCCATTAAATTAATATGAAGATTTTTAAGTTCTTTGTCACTATTATTTTTATTAAGTATGTTTTCACCATATAGCTTATCATTTAAAATCATAAGTGAATCAGAATCACCCCCAAAAGAGTCTATTATAAATTTAATACCTTTGATTAAATAAAATAAAAGAAATGAAATATTAGGATTAAGACCAAAATAAGATAAAAGATATCTTACATAAAAAAATAATAAAGAAATAAATATAATTCTAATTATATTTTTTTTAGTAAAAACTTTATTTATAATAATTTTAAATAAGATGTTTATATCAAAACTACTTTGTACTGGCAATGATACATATGTATGGGGTTTAGGTATATTATTTATAAATTTATCTTTAGTTATGCTAAAGAAACTAAATAAAATTAATAATAACATACTACTGCTAGCTAAAGAAAAGTATGGTATTAATATATAGAAAATTAGCCCCACTAATATATATAAAGCATAAGATGTTATAACACCTGTATCTAAATTAGCTATATTTTTACTTAAATTAATTAATCCTTTTTCTAAACCATAAGGGCCTAATAATTCAACAGAACCTTTATCTATAACTTTAGTTGTTTGACCTCCTAATTTTAAAATAAGTCCTGTAACATATTTGTTATAAAAAAGTTCAATTAAGAAACGTTGATTAAAAAAACTAAATATATTATATCCAAAACTAGAAAATTTAAAAAATATAAGTATTTTAGGTAATCATTCAGATAAAACTATAGATATTATACTTAATGAAATAGTAAAAATTAAGGGTAATAATTTAAATATAATAGGTACAGCAAATTCAGTTTCTAGCATAATTTCATGTGAAGGATGAATAAATAAACTGTTATCTACAAAAAATCCAGAACCTAATCCTATGAAAATATCTTTAGTAATATAACCAAAGAATATAGAAAAAATAGCTAAAATAATTAGAGGTAAACACATAAAAATATCACCCTCATGAGCTTGTTTATAATTAATTAAAGGTCCATTAGGATTAGTTATAAAAGTCAAATATAAAACTTTTACTGAATATAATGTAGTAAACATAGCACCTACAGTAGCTATGAAATAAACAACAATACTAGAAAAATAAAATTGACCATATGCTGATTCAAGTATAAAGTCTTTAGAATAAAATCCTGTCATAAAAGGAAAAGCTACTAAACTAAGAGAAGCTATTAACATAACTGAATATGTTAAAGGTAAAAATAGTATTAATCCACCATATCTTCTAAAATCTTGATTATCAGCTACTGCATGTATTACAGTACCAGCACCTAAGAAAAGAAGACCTTTATAAAAAGCATGGTTAACTAAATGGAATAAAGCAATATTATATGATGATAAACCAATAGCAATTATCATCATACCCAATTGACTCATAGTAGAATAAGCTATAACTTTTTTAATATCTTGTTGAAATAAACCTATAAGAGAACTAAATATAGTAGTAATAGCACCTATTCATAAACATAATATTAAAACAGTAGAACTATATTCTATTAATGGAGATGTTCTCATCAATAAATATACACCAGCTGTTACCATAGTAGCTGCATGTATCAATGCAGAAACAGGTGTAGGACCTTCCATAGCCATAGGTAATCAAACATGTAATCCAACTTGAGAACTTTTAGCCATAGCACCTATTAGTAAACATATACCTATTATACTAATAATATTTTCACTTATATATGGTGCTAATGAAAATACTGTAGAATAATCTATATTACCAAAAGATCATAATATGGCAAACATACCTATTGTTAAAAAGCAATCACCTACTCTGTTTGTTAAAAAAGCAGACATAGAACTTTGATTTGCTGCTATTCTAGTAAATCAAAAACTTACTAAAAGATATGAACAAATCCCTACACCTTCTCAACCAACAAACATTAATAAAAAATTATTAGCTGTAACAAGTATTATCATCATAAAGGTAAATAAACTTAAATAGCTAAAAAATCTTTGATTATGTGCATCTTTACTCATATATCCTATTGAATATATATGTACTAAAGATGATACTATTAATACAGGTATTAACATTGATACTGTTAAAGTATCAAAATGAAAACCTCATAGTACATGTAGTGATTCTGAATCTATTCATCTGAATAATTCTATTGATACTGGTATGTTATTTAAACCTACTTCAAAAAAAACTAATAAAGATAAACATGTAGTTATTATTACAGAACTACACGTTATTATTTGTGACCCTTGAACACCTATTTTTCTACCAAAAAATCCTGAAAAAATTGATCCTAACAATGGTAATATAACTATAGCTAAATACATTATTTATATTCTATTGATATATTTCCTCTTAATCTATAAAAAGCTACTAGAATACCTAGCCCTATAGCTGATTCAGCTCCAGCTATTGCTATTATATATATAGCAAATGTTTGACCTAATATATCATCAAAACTAAGTGAGCTTATTAATATTAAAAATGTTAAAGATAAAAGCATGATTTCTATAGAAATAAGCATTAATATAATGCTTTTTCTATTTAATACAAAACCTAAAATTCCTATTAAAAAAAGTATTAATCCTAAATTCATTTTTTTTTTTTATATTATTAATTTAAATATAACAGCATAATATTTGACACCTATCGATATAATACAACATATATTACATAATAATAATGAATAATAATTTTGCATTCATTATTATTTATTTAACATTATTTTATTGTATTATAAATATGGTCATATGCAATAAAAACTTAAATTTTATTTAAGTATACAACTAAATGAAAATGAAGGAAGTGTAATGAAAAGGAAATAATCATTAAAATATAATAAATTATATTGTATAATTTATTATACTTAAGTATGCAGTTAATTGAAAATTAAGAAAGAGTAAAAAAAGGATGTAATCATTAAAATATAATAAATTATGCAATAACTTATAAAAAAGCAAGAACTATAATAGTCTATGAAAAGAATTGTACTCATTTGTTATAGTAGATGTTTAAATATATTAATTATATATCATCATTATTAGAATTATTATTATTATCATAGTTTGAATTTCCTTGATTAGGGTTATTAGATTTTTCAGCTTCTTCTCTTATTTTTAATTCCTCTTGATATACTTCTATACTTTCTCTATGTGCTAGAAGCATATCTTCATATCAAGATAAATCATCTTTACAACTTTCTAGGCTTGGTATATTATTGTAAGTATCTTTTACTTGATCTAAATATCTTTTATCTTCTTCAGAACGTTCTGTGGGACTTGTATATTGAATTTTATCAACTTTTTCTTGTAGAACGAATTTTGTAATAACCTTAGTTATTTTATTTTTAAGCATTTTTATAATATTTTTAATTTTTTTGTTTGTTTTGTTTTGTTACTTTATATATTTATTACACTATTATATTTAATAATAGTGTAATTTGATGTTTAAAAATATGTAATTAAATTACATATTTTTAAATATAATATATAATAGATGTTACTGAATAGTGTAATCCATCTAATATAGGTGTAGGATATATTCCTAGCACAATTGTAAATAATACTAGAGTTCCTAGTATTAAAAATTCACGTTTAGTTAAATCAGGTATATTAACTATAAAAAATTTAGAGTATGAACCTCCAAATGCTATTCTATTATACATAAATATAGTATATGCAGCAGAAAATACAATTGAAGTACTGGCAATTATACCAAATAATGGTAATCTTTCAAATATACCGTATAAAGACATAAATTCACCAACAAAATTTAAAGTAAGAGGTACACCACAGTTACCTAATGATAGAATAAAAAATAATATAGAAAATAAAGGCATTATTTGAGATATACCTCTATAAAAAGTAATTAATCTAGTAGAAGATCTATCGTATAAAATACCCCCTGCGCAAATAAATAAACCAGAAGATACAAAACCATGAGCTAAACCTAAAGTAATACCACCTTCTATACCTTGAATTGTATTACTAAATACACCTAAAAGATATACAGCTGCATGTGACACAGAAGAATAAGCAATAAGCTCTTTAATATCTATAGTCCTTAAAGTACTAAAACTAGCATATATTATAGTTATAACACCTATAATATATATTATATATGTATAATCTAAAGAAGCTTTAGGTAATAAAGGTAAAATTAATCTTAGTATACCATATAAACTTAATTTTAAAACTATAGCAGCTAAAATTATACTACCACCTAATGGTGATTCAACATGAGCTCTTAAAAGTCATGTATTCAAAAAAATAGTTGGTGTTTTTACAGCAAAGGCTATAAATATACCATAAAATAAAAATAATTGTGTAAAGTAATTAAAATTAGTTTTATATAAAGCATCAAAATCTGTAGTACCCATTATAGAAGATATAGTAAGAATAGATAATAATAAAAATAAAGACCCTAATAATGTATATAAAAATAAGTAAAAACTAGCTCTTACTCTATTACTAGAACCAAATAATCCTATTAATATAAATAAAGGAGGCAATATACTCTCAAAAAATATATAAAATAATAATATATCTAAGACTAAAAAAACAGCTAATAGTAAAGTTTCTAACAATAAAATTATTATTACATATGATCTAATATTTTCAGTTATTGAATTTCAATTAGATAGTAATGAAATAGGTATAATTATAGTTGTTAATAATACAAAATATATAGATAAACCGTCTATACCTAAATAAAAGTCAAAATAACTTATTTTATGATATTCTTGTACAAATTGAAATTGATTTGAACTAAAATCAAACAATATAAATATAATTAAAGAAACAAATAAATTTATTATAGATGTAATTAAAGCAATAAATTTAATTAGTTTTATATTTAAATAATATAAATTATAAGACATACTAATAGAAATAATAAATATACCTATAATAGGTATTAATAATAGAAGTAGAAGTAACATAATATATCAATATTAGTATACTAATATAAAGAAATAATCCACTAACAAATATTTACTCCCACACCTCTCCACTCCACACCATACCACACCACACCACACCACACTACACAACACATACATATCTTCCCTCCCTACCCAACCAATAAATTAAAATAAAAATATACTAAATAAGTAGTAAATATTATTATATATGTAACACTATATATACATCTATATAGTTTAAATAATTTTTTTTATATCTTTTATTATATCTATATATATATATATATATATCATATTAATATAGAATATTAATATTAATATTATGGTATTATCTGTTAATAAATATTATATTAAAACAATAATATATTTGTAGGTATTATTTCAAAACTATATAATACACAAGGTATTAATATAATAAAAGATATTACTATAGGCAATAATATAATTCAACAAAATGACATTAATTGATCAAAACGTATCCTAGGGAAAGAAGCTCTAATTCATATAAAAATAAAAATCATAATACTAGTTTTTAGTCCTAAACTAATACCATAAAGCATACCCTCTATTAAAGGATCAAATAATAAATTATCATTTTCATTATTAATAATATTAATATAAGAATCAAAATCAATATTTTGAATTATTGTTATTCATATTATATACAGAAAATTTAAGTTAAATAAATAACCACCTAAGAATAATATACTAGTTAAAACACAAATTAAAATTATACTAGCATATTCGGCTAAAAAGAAAAATACAAAAATAACAGCAGCATGTTCTGTCATAAAACCACTAACAAGTTCAGATTCTGCTTCAGCTAAATCAAAAGGAGCTCTATTAGTTTCAGCTACTGATCCTATAAAAAAAATAATAAATATTGGAAATAAAGGTATTATAAATCAAATAGCTCTTTGTGATTCAATATTTACAGTTAAATTTAAACTACCTGTTAATAAAATAACTAACAGTATAACAGAACTTAATATTAATTCATAACTAATCAATTGTGCTGTACTTCTAAGTGAACCTAAAAAAGCATACTTAGAATTAGCAGATCAACCTGCTAATAAAATACCATAGGTAGATAATGAAGATACTGCTAACATATATAGTATACCTAAGTTAAAATCAGCTATAGCTAAACCAGGACCATATGGTATTACAGCATAACCTAATAATGAAAAAATTAAAGTTATTATTGGACCAAGAAAAAATAATATTAAATTAGCTTGTGTTGGAGATATATATTCTTTTAAAATAATCTTTAAAGCATCTGCAAATGCTTGCAAAATACCATAGTATCCCACAATATTAGGTCCTATTCTTCTTTGCATACTAGCCATTGTTTTTCTTTCAGCTATAGTTACAAATGCTACACTTAATAAAATAGGTACAATTTCTAACAATACTTCAATTATAGAAATAAATGTAAGTTTATGTAACAAAATATAAATTTAATATCTAACTTTCTTAAAAAATAAAATTATGTTAAAAGTAAAAAATTATATTTATTTTTTTAAGAAATATTTAGATTAATATTAATAATATTATTACCAATATAGTAGTATTTTATTTCTTTTATAAAAATAGACTTTTAATGATTAATAAATTATTGAAAAATTATTACTTTTTTTTTGTTTTTTTTTTGAAAAACAAAAAAACAAAACAAAACAAAAACAAAACAAAATAAAAATACCATGTAAATTATAATATTTTGTTAAGTTCTTTTTATTGAAATAAATATATATTTTATTTATTAGAAAAAAACTACGTATTTATATTTTTATTTTTATTTATATTTGTATTTATATTTTTATTTAGTTTAATATTTGATATAAATTATATTAAAAATATTTCAAATTGTTAAACTACGTATAATAATAAAAAAGCCATCATTAAAGCAAACAAACCTGTAGCTTCAGCAAAAGCAAAACCTAGTATAGCGTATGAAAATAATTGACCTTTTATAGAAGGGTTTCTTGCAACACCTAATATTAGAGCACCAAAAACTACACCTATACCTACACCTGCTCCTATTAAACCTGTAGTAGCTAGACCAGTTCCTATAATTTTGGCAGCTTGTATCACTTTTTTATCATTAATAGATTTTTTTTTAGATAGGAAACCTCCTATGACTATTATATTTATTTAAATATTTTTTTCTTTACTTTATTTACATTATTATTATTTGTATTACCTTTATTATTAGTATTACCTTTATTATTATATTTATTATTAATATTACTATTAATATTAGCTAATATTACTATTATACACAATAATAAATATTATTTGGATTAGACACAACATAAATTTGTATAACCTACTATAAATTTATTTATTTATAAATAAAAAAAAATTAGTTTAACTTATTAAATAAATAATACAAGAAGAATTTATGAATTAGAAGTATAATATAAATAATTATCTTTAATATTAGTGTTAGCATTATTATTACCATTATTATAACCATTAGTATAACCATTAATATTATGATAAATAACATAATAATTCATAGTATTATTCCTAATTTTTTAATATTATTAATAATATTTTTACTACTTAATTTATAATATACAATTATAGATTTGTATGAAAAAGATTCAATGGTATATTTTACTATTTCTACTACAATACTTCTTATTAATCCTAATGAAAGAATATACATAAATGAAAGATTTAAATCACTATAACCTAAAATATCATGTAAGAAAAATCTAATGCAAAAAAGAATGAAACCAGTTATTAACAGTACATAGAGTTTTAGAATATTTATCATTTTTTTTTTAGTTTTTTTTTTGTTTTATTATCTTAAGTATTATAAATACAATTAATTATTATTATTGTCTTCACTATCGCTATCACTGATACTGTCACTATCACTGTCATTGTCATTGTCACTATCACTATCATTATCATTATGCCCATTCGTATAACCATTATTATGTCCATTATCATTATTCTCACTGTCACTATCACTATGGTTATGTCCATTAGTATGACCGTTTGTAACACCATTATTTTCAGCTACTGGTGGAGTTTGAAGAGTAGAATCATAATTAGGATCTGCGTTTGGATTGTTATTATTAATATATGTAAGACCTAGTGCACGATGCGCTTCTATATCTTGACGTCTATTTCTTTCAATATCATCCAAATTTTCTCTATGACGCATTTGTTCTTGTAATATATAGACTTCCATTGGCATACCTGTATCAGATGATACCTGCTCCAAGAATACCGGATCCAAATTACTTTCATGTAATTCAGCCTCTTCTTCAGCTTCAGCTCTATGATGTTGATCAACTTCATTTAAATTTTGGTATTGAGTTCCAGCGTTATCCTCAACATTATTATTACCCTCACCATTAGTATGACCATTTGTAACACCATTAGTATGACCATTTGTAACTCCATTAGTTTGACCATTTGTAACTCCATTAGTTTGACCATTTGTAACTCCATTAGTATGACCATTTGTAACACCATTAGTATGACCGTTTGTAACACCATTATTTTCATTTTCATTGTCACTATCGGAACTATCACTAGAAGAATCCATACTATTAATATGAAGATCTTTAGGTTCTTTGACACTACTGTTTTTTTTAAGTGAATTTCCTTCAACTGGTTTATCATTTAAAAACATAAATGAATCAGAACCTCCGTCATTAAATAAAAAATTGTATATAAAATTAATACCACAAAAGAAATAACTTAAAAGATCTACAAAATTATGATTAAGACCAAAATAAAGTAAAGCACATCTTACAAAAAAAATTAATAAAGAAATAAATACAATTCTAATTATATTTTTTTTAGTAAATACTTTATTTATAATAATTTTAAACAAGATGTTTATATCAAAACTACTTTGTACTGGCAATGATACATATGTATGAGGTTTAGGTGGACTAGTTAAACATCATTCTAAAGAGTTATAAGCTCTATTTAAAAGAGTTTGTAAATAATCACTATAGAACTGTGATGTTAATCAAGGATATCTTGATATAGATTTACCTACTGTTAATTGTACATATAATATATGCAAGAATATTCAAGTGGCTACTACAGATACAATAGAACCAAAACTACTTATTAAATTTCATCCTGCAAAAGCATCAGGATAGTCACTAATTCTTCTAGGCATTCCTTGTAGACCTAAGAAATGTTGTGGGAAAAAAGTAACATTAACACCTATAAATAAAATTCAGAAATGAACTTTACCTAAAAATCTGTTATAACTTAATCCTAATATTTTAGGTATTCAGAAATATCATGCACTAAATAGTGCAAAAACAGCCCCCATAGATAAAACATAATGAAAATGTGCTACTACATAATAAGTATCATGGAAAGCAATATCAAGTGAAGCGTTAGCTAAAACAACACCACTTAATCCTCCTATAGTAAACATAAATACAAATCCTAGAGCAAATAACAGAGATGATGTTAATATTAGTGATCCTCCATAACATGTAGCTAATCAACTAAATATTTTAATACCAGTTGGTACAGCTATTATTAAAGTAGCTGCAGTAAAGTAAGCTCTAGTATCGACATCTAATCCTACAGTATACATATGGTGACTTCACACAACAAAACCTAATATACCTATAGACATCATAGCATATACCATACCTAAATAACCAAATACAATTTTGTTTGAACTAGCTGAAATAGTAGTACTAATTATACCAAAACCTGGTATAATTAATATATAAACTTCTGGGTGACCAAAAAATCAGAAAAGATGTTGATATAAAATAGGATCACCACCACCTGCTATTTCAAAGAATGTTGTATTAAAATTTCTATCTGTTAAAACCATTGTAATCCCACCCGCAAGTACAGGTAAAGATAATAAAAGTAAAACAGCTGTAACTGCAACAGCTCATCCAAATAAAGCTAATTCGTGTAAACTGATACCTGGACTTCTCATATTAAATGTAGTTGTTATAAAATTTATTGCTCCTAATAGACTACTTATACCTGCTAAGTGTAAAGCAAAAATAACGAAATCTACACTAGGTCCACTATGACTTTGTATTCCAGATAGTGGAGGATAAAGAGTTCATCCTGTTCCAGCCCCATTTTCTATAAAACTAGCAAATATAAATAACAATATACTAGGTATTAGTAATCAATAACTTATATTATTAAGTCTAGGATATCCCATATCTGGACCTCCCGCTAATATTGGAACTAAAAAATTACCAAATCCACCTATCATAGATGGCATTACCATGAAAAATATCATAACGATAGCATGTGCTGTTATAATACTATTGTATAATTGATTATCCTGTATAAATTGTACTCCTGGTCCTGATAACTCTAATCTTATTAAAACAGAATAAGATGTACCAATTAATCCTGAAAACAAAGCATATATTAAATATAAAATACCTATGTCTTTTGCATTTGAAGATAAAAATCATCTTTCTCTTCATAATGATATATAAATATATCCTTTTAATATTAATTTAATGAATTTCTCTTTAGAACTCTCATTATTATTGTATAATTTGGTAGGGTAAACATATCCGGGAAAAAGATCAAGATAAATCATATTTTTTTTTTTATTATTATTATCGCTATAGTTTTAAATAATAAATTAAATTATCAACTATAGATTTTTTTTTTTATTTAAATTGTTATGGTTAAATAGTAATAATTTTACTATAAAAATAAGGTAAATTTATTAAGAACCTCAATAATATATCGATACAAAAAGAAATAATCATACTACATCAACAAAATGTCAGTAAAGTATACCTGACTCTAGTCCTAAGTGATGATTATCTGTAGAATGATAAGCTAATACACGTCATAATCCAACAGTAAGAAAAGCTGTACCTATAATAACATGTAATCCATGAAAACCAGTACCAAAATAAAAACAAGATCCAAATATTCCATCTGATATAGTAAAAGAAGAAACTGAGTATTCAATAACTTGTAGTGCAGTAAATATAATAGCTAATATAATTGTAAATATTAAACCGTATAACGTTCCACTTCTATTACCTTGTATTAAAGAATGATGACCATAAGTAACGGTAACACCTGATGATAATAATATTATTGTATTTAATAATGGTAATTCAAAAGCATTAATTGATTCTATACCCATAGGAGGTCATTTAGCACCTAATTCAATATTAGGAGATAGTGCACTATGAAAAAAAGTTCAAAATATAGCTAAAAAAAAAAGAGCTTCAGATACTATAAATAAACCAACACCCATATTTAAACCTCTTTGTACTGCTAGAGTGTGGTTACCTAAATAAGTACCCTCAGATATTACATCTCTAAATCAAAATGACATAGAACTAATTACTGATATAAAAGCTAATAACAACAAATATTCTGCAAGGTTAAATCCATGCATTGTTAAAACACCTGTAGTAGTTAAAGTTAATAAAGCAATACTAGTAAATATAGGTCAAAGTGACGGAGATACTAAATGAAAAGGATGAGCTTGAAAATTACTTCTCCTAATATTTATCAATTATTCGTCTTTCGTTCTTTGTTTTGTTTTGTTTTTGTTTTGTTTGTTTTGTTTTGTTACTTTATATATTTATTATTTTATTATAAACATAATAGTGTAATTTTATGTTTATAAAAAGTTATCAACTTTTTATTTTAAGATAGTATTTATTTTTTTAATAATATTTATTTATTTTATAGATTCTTAAATATTGTTAACTTGCTTTCCTTTTTATTTTATTTTACTCTATACATGAACATAAACATATGTTTATGTTCATAAAAAAAACTTAAAGGTGGATACCCTGACTTGAACAGGGAACATATTATGCCACATACAATTGTTCTACCGATTGAACTATATCCATCTTAATATTTATTTACTAATTTGTTACGTTATTATTTGCTTACTTACTTCATAATTTATACAACTATTACTATTTAATTAATTTATTGGGAGATAAGAGATTTGAACTCTTAACCTTCCGTGTGTAAAACGGTCATTCTACCATTGAACTAATCTCCTTACTACTAACTAATTATCACTTAACTTACATATATTATCACATTAAATTTTCTAATTAGAAAATTAAATTAAATAATAATTTGACTATACTAAACTAATTTTTTTGTTTTATTGTTATAATAATAGCTCCGACCATAGCTAATAATAATATTATAGAAGCTATAATAAGTCAAATAAAATAACTAGTATACATTATATTACCTAGAGTAGATATATGTGTAACTTCTGCTAAATTTCCATCTCAAAGTTTAGATGTTGCAAATACCACTTGATCTTTGCCTTTAACAAAATTTAAAGTTTGAAAGAAATAATTTAAATAATATGTATAAATATTATTTATTGATATTTTTAAATTTTCAGGGAAATTAGTGTATCCTACTATACTATATGGTAATATTTCATTTACAGGTATATTAAACAATATAGCTATTATAATAGCTAAAGGTATAGTATTATTAGTATAACTTAATAATTCAGAAATCCTAACATTTATTAACATTAAAATAAAAAGGAACAATATAGATACAGCTCCTACATAAACTAATAAATAAGATAAACCTATAAAGTTTAAACCTAATAATATTAAATAAAGAGATATATTTAAAAATAAACCTATTAAAAATAGAACAGATACTATAGGATTTTTACTAACAATAACAAATATACCACATAGTATAGAAAATAATGAAATAAAATCTAATACTTCTACTCTATAACCATTAGTATAAGTTTCATTTATAACTTTAATACTATTCATTAAATTATTATCTTTATATCTTTCTCATATAGAAATATAACAATTATATTAGCCATTAGTTTAATTTTTAAGAATTAAATTGAAAATACCTTATTTTTTATAAAATAATATATACAAATAAAATTATTTAAATGCGAACAAGATTTGAACTTGTTATCTCATATTTTTCTCTATATATACATGGAGATGGTTATGGATATGGTGAAAAATACACCAACCATACGCATAATAGCATAACGCAAATGGTCATCCCATCTAATATTAATTAATATTAAAAATCAGAGCCCTTAAGATGAATCGAACATCTATATAAATATTAACAGTATTTCGCTCTACCGTTGAGCTATAAAGGCTTTAATACTATTAAAAATAATAGTATAAACTTATATAAATATATTTATTAATATGTTTTAATTTTTTTTTTAGATACGTACAAGAATCGAACTTGCAATTTTTGTGTCCGTAGCACAATGCCTTTACCATTCAACTAACGTATCAACACTATTATATAATAATAGTTTATATTATTTATATTAAACAATATCAAACCACATCTAATATAATATTATATAAGTTATTCTTATCCAAGATTTGAACTTGGATCTAGATATTAGAAGTATCATGCTCTACCATTAAGCTAATAAGAAATTTAATTAGTTTTTATAACTTAATTTGTGTTATTAACCATAAAATAAAAATATTCTTTATTTGAATAGGAAGAAAAGGAATTGAACCTTCGGTAACTTAATGTTATTGAGTTTACAGCTCAACCCGCTAGCCAACACACGGAACCTTCCTTATATAAAAAGGGGTATTGTTAATTTTTATTAATCCCGTGCAACTTCCACTACACGAACCGTATTTCGACTTAACACTAATTAAAGTCACGCATACGAAGATTGCATATTAACATATACAAGCCTAATTGCTTATATTATATTTTAATACTAACCAAACTTATTGCACATACTTCTTTCAGCGCCTGACGAGTAGTTAGTACCTATCTGAGATTAAATCCACCGTGACATGGTGATTCACGATTACTAGTA
>JAJDMX020000590.1:0-16447 GCA_022345685.2 Nothomitra cinnamomea | reverse complement strand
GAACGAAAAGGCCCTGTCGATTTAGTGTTTCGCCCTGTCGATTTAGCGTTTCGCCCTGTCGTAATAGTAACGGCCTTCAGAATTGTCACGTTTCTTCCTTCCGTACCCTGCTGCCCAATAACAGAACTTCCGTCATGTGCCTCCGTCCTGAGAATACCGAGATCTGCTGGGATATCAGCCCCATCTAGGAAAGACTGTTGGGCGTGTGGCAGAATCCCGTCATCGAGGTTCTGGAGTGGATCAAGTGTGGGCGGCCAGAGCAATTAGTCCTCCATGGCCGACTGCAACGGATAGCAATGACCACCCCACCCGCCACCACATCCCTGTCTACCTAACCTCGAAACGTCGATTGGTGAATAGTCCTCCAAGAGGCAGTAGTAACACCCTCGACGAGAATCAAGGTAGGGGGCCAACTGTGGAAACATGGATGGAAGCTTTGACCGAAGGGAAGAAAATGGAAGTCGGGAGGAAATGTTGAAGGAGCCAGCTGGGTCCCGAAACCTTATGCACAAACTCAAGTTTGGTAAGCGGGCGTGGCAGCTTTGAGTTGGCTTGGGTTCAGGTTTTTCGGATTTTAGTGCGCGAAGCAGGGCTGAGCCATTCAAGCGACAGTGGTTGCGAGTGGGGGCTAGAGTCACCTGTGCGTTGCCCAGTCATGATTCGCTGTGGCTGGCGCAAGGCTAGTGTCAGGAGTACTGGTTTCCTGGGTCTGTCCTTCGTTTCCCCCCAGCAATCTCCCCCAGATTTTCCCCATCATCGCCCCCTCGGCTGCCGAGCACGCCCCAAATAGGTGTCTCGCTGTATCCACACCTCAACCGCAGCAGAGCACAGGCCCCCGCTATAGGCCGTTGCGGAGCCTGGGCATATAGGTGGCGGGTATATGGGAAGAATTCCAAAAGAAACTACATCGATCACGAGTTATGCGTCCCGGAAGATGACGCATCGCTCGAACATACCAAATAGCTTCCCGCGGGATTCTCGAGCGAGGTAAGTTTCACGGTATGGAAACCGGCCTGGGATTGGCGAGGGGGAGTGGAATATGAACATGTGCTGCCAGATACCTGGGTCGCTGGGGGCAGCGTTGATGCTATTGGGGCTGGGGAACCCCAAGCGCCAGCAACGCCATAGCCGCCAGCATAGTTGACGTAGTCGAGGGTTGTTGCGCTTTCGGAGGCAGTGATAGCATAGGAGCCGCAGCTGGAGTAGCGGTAAATGGGAGGAGCTCAAGCTCCTCTCGAGCGCTAAGGGGCTCCTATCGGGGACAGCGATTCCATATTCGAGCTACTCACGTTCAGACCTTCTCTCGGAGGGCGTGGATCCTGCCGTCTTGCTCACTCTGTGGGGCCAAGTTGCCCAGCCAGGCTACCATGTACATCCCTTCGTAGCTGCCGCGGGATCTGGCGGGCAGACGAGGGTTTGCGGGGAGAGTTTGTCTAGCTGCCTAGCCATGAGTCAAGGAGTCTGGACCCCACACTCTGATCCTTATTTCCCTCTTCAGCTTCCTCACGCTCCACTTCCGCCTTTAGCTGGGCCAAGAACAGGGTTTCCCCGCTACCCTTCCACATCAGAAACTTTATCTTTTACGCTGCTTCTTCGCCTCTTGTTCATCTATGTCTGAGGAGTAGTCCCCGAAGCGACCTCTGGCCGAGGCACTACCTCTATCAGCAGCGGGGAATGTCCAGCTAAGAATCGTAGTGCCGGTCCCTGCGGAGCTACCCCCTCTAGGCTCGTGAAGATGGGAGACATGGAGGCAGCCGGCAGAGCCTATATGGCCTTCGGTGGCAGGACTGGGAGGTATGTGGCTATTTCTCAGCCGCGCCGGTCATGTTCTAGGGTTTCCGAGACAATGGGCGATTCACAACCCGGTCTTCGTTGAAAGGGGGCTTCCTTTGCGGCCCCGGGGCTGTGGTGATTGTAGGCTATGAAGTTTTGGCCGTCTGCGACCTTTCAGGTTGTCCCGTAGCTCTTATCCCCGCCGTCGGACGGGAGCTGATATATTTCGTAGTAGTCCCGCACACCCTCACAACCTCCCTGTCCAGTTTCTCCTTTGGCCTACCCGCCTGGCTTAACCCGCTCCCCTCTCGCGCGGTCCCCCCATTTAGGATATGGTATGACCGACTGATGCCGAGGGGGTTGGCCATGGAGGATGGTGGAATGGAAATCATGTACCCGTTCATGTTCCTTCTTGAGTTCGAAGCGTCGTTATCGGGGAGACACCGAATGGCTCTTTCACTGATAGCGAAGGGGGTTTCCTGGGACGTTCTACCGCCGCGCCAGCTTGATCGACGAGATGTAGCAAACCAATATGAGTGGTGAAAGAAACCTGGAGATAGGTAGATGATGCAAGTCGGGTTCGGAAAGCTTGTTTGAAACTCGCCAGCTATGCTGGTGCTGGGAAAGGCATGCGTGAGCACGCGTGTTCGAAGCGGAACTGGGGTCGGCGGTGTAGCTTGTATTCCTTCCAGTGGGGGTATTGAAGATTGAATACATGGCCACAATTTACTTTTCCCTTGTTTTCCTCGGGCCGCGCGAAAGTATTTTGACGGAAGCCACTCCACACCCACGTAGTCTAGCACCCAAGGACACTATCCGGATATTGAGGGATCCCCGACACTCCAACCTTTGCCTCTCTATAACCAGCGAGATTCGTGACCGTTTTAAGGAATGCAAGGTGGACCTTGGGGTCTTGAACTCTGCCTCTCTTATTCGAGGGAGGCGCGCACAATGCTGCCGATATGGGTGCGATCCCGAAGGTGATTAGTGGGAGCTCCGTGCGCGCCAGGTAAAGTGCAATTCGCCGCGGGGAGGCGGCGAGCAAGACAGAGTAGCCAACGCATATCGTAGAGTGGCAGTTGCCTCACTGAATTGTCGTAGTGCCGGCAAGAACTGGTTGTGGGTTTGTCAGTGGGATGTCTTCTTCATTATTAATAGAGGTGACGGGGCCTTACCTCGGAGAGAGTAGTTCCCATGTAGGCATCATTTTCGGCAACTTAGGTATCTTTTCCTGCGCGAAGGGTGACTGCGGGAGCGGCACAGGTTGTCGATGGGTTAATGCTGCCGGTGTTATTCACCTCCGACACGAGAGAGGTTACGGGTGAAGCCTGAGCAGAGAGTGCCGCTGTATGCCCCAATATCGAGCTCTTGATCGCTGCTAGGGTGGAGAGCAAGGTCGATGGATATGTCGTTAGACAGCGAAGAATCTGGAAGGGCTTGGTTAGATAGCTGTCGTGGAGGCTGAGCGCCAGCGGGACGCCGTGGGCCGAGTCGCTCTCAGAAAGCCTGGGCTTCGATATTGGGTTGGTGATACGTTGGTTAGCGAAGGCACACGTTAGGGGTTGGGAGGAGGGAGGCAGTGGGTGAGGTAATTCCTGGAGCTTCGGCGGTGATGTTTGCTGGTGTTGCAGTTCTTAGTGCCGCGCTCAGGGCGAGGACAGGTGACAGCGCTCACGGCCGATGATGTGGCCGTCCGCAAAAAGACGGGGGAGATCAGGGCGAGTAGGCGAAGCGGTGAGGGATCGATCGACCCCACCGCGACAGATGCCAACAGATGAACAGATAGGGGCTGAGAGATCGCCGAAAGAGGGCAACCCATGTGCGCTGCATGGAGTACTAGCGCGCATACAATCCAAACGCCGCGCCCGAGGCGGGTTGCGGCGTCGCTCGTTCGCCACGCGAAAGAACGAAAGGGAAATCTGTTCGCCCATGGGCGTCGGCGTTCCACCACAGCGAAATAGGCGGCTTGATATGCCATATGCCGAGGCGCATTCTCGATCGGGCTGGAAGAGTCAAACACATGCAGGTCTTGGAAATGTGCGGAGCAGAGCTGCAGGATGTATGTTAGCTATCCTAGCTAGCCCAGACTATACACTGGTTCGGCGTAGAACACCGCACACACCTCTCCGGGGAGCCTGCCCCACACCCATCCTGCGCTTGGTTCTACTCTCCCATCCACCGCGGAGTCTCACGCCCAAGACTACTGTTTGAATTCCTACGGGGGGCTTCCAGAACTCAGCAAGCAAACTGCGGCCTGAAGGGCTTTCATTCAACGCGTCCGCCACGGGCGAGCAAAGAGGGCCTCATGCATCTCCCCAGCCTACTATTTCGCGCTATATCTAGTTAGCGTTTTCGTGCTTTCTCAGAGCCTGCAACCCACATGATCGCCCTCACCTCTCGCGAGATCAATGATCACCCCCGCGCTCGGTACCCGAGTTCGCCATCTTCTGAGCCAGGTCACGACAACCGTCATATCTTTTCGACCTTGGTCGATTTCCTTGGCGCGCAAGTGGTAGGTTTGTCAAAAGCTTTGCCCAGTCTGCCCAGAAATCTTTGCTGATTATCAGTGGCAACCTTACCCCGATCACCAGCGCCAATGCACAGACTCCTGGGGATCAAGCTTGCATTAGGAGCCTTCTGGGAGATAGGGTTAAGGTAGAAAGGCACAAACTTCCAGAGGTTCTCGCGCTGAACCTTGTCATCCTGGCAGCCCCATGCTTGGGTACTTAATCAGTATCTACCAGCCGAAAGTCTTCCACCTTAGATCATCATCTCCCACCTCCAGCCAAACAATGCCTCGTCTGAGCAACCTCCGGTCAGAGGGTACGATGAGAGTCAAGTACCTATCGAACGTTATCCCAGTCTGGGTGCAGATGTAATAAGGGCCTTTCTACGGCAGTGCGTGCACTCTGCAATAAAAACAGCGACTCGAGCTTTGTACGTTAAGAGCAGTCCGGGAAAGTGAAATTATAACGAACGTCGCTATCGCCAATCATGTTATGAAGCCTCTATTAACCCTTGCCTCTTCCTTCTCCTGCCGGTTCTTAATACTCATTACAACTCAACCAATCCGCGTATACCGCACCGGCTTCATTCCTCAACCCGGGCAAAAACGCTCTCAGATGATAGGGGAACCTGTGCCAACCCATACACGAGGCCTTGCAAACTTTGAATTTAGGTTGCGAATCCGCCGGGAAACTGATCCACCCCCCGTTGCTATGGTCCTGCTAGACTACTTCACTAGAAAAGAAAGCCGGGGGTGGGCTGTAAGCACGGGGGGGTTCATTACCTTGGTAACCACTGACATCCTTCGGCTCAGGCTGAAGGTTCCGTAGGCCCCTGAGGAAAGCACCTGATCTTAGCGCCCACGTGGGGAGTTTAGGAGGGCTGGGTGGGCTATTAGCTACAGCGGCGACGCAGCCTCACACTGGCAATACCCACTGAGCCTCTCGCTATGAACAGGGGTCCGTATTTCGTTTAACACATAACGATTTCGCCGTAACAGGGGATGGTAAAGGAGACGTAATAATCGGTGTCAAAGGCCGGAAACAAGTGACGATTTATCCATTTGGAATATCCGCTCTTAGTTGTGTTGCAAGCGTGAAGCCTTTCTCCGCGCGATATTGAGGATGAAGAAAAAGCGATGGATGAAGGGCACCACATTGCATGCCTGAAACTGTGTTGTTCATTGCAAAAAATAAATAACCCCCATACATACAAAGAGCATACTATATAATGAAAGCCCACTAACCGCTTACCCCCACCCCCACACCTTATTAAGGTTAAATGTGGATAGAGATAGGGTCGGTGATGAGCTAGCTGTGTCAGGTGGGATATTTTAGCAGTACAGCAACAAATTTTTTGGTGTAATGATGTCTCTTTCTACCGATGATGTTGGTGCTTGTGTTGTGTTTCATGTTGGACCAAACAAAATACAGCCAACGTTGAAAATAGAAAAGAACGCCTCGAGAAAGAAATCTTGGCAAAGCTGCAAATGACTGAAAGGGGCAAAATGCCGCCGTACCAGCGCCGCACACCGCCACTCGCCCAAACAATGAACTCGCTGTGACTCGGGAGAAGGTAAAAGCACAAGACCTACGTGTGTTTCGCAAATTGTACACATGTAAAATAGGTTGAAACCGCAAACTTTGTACGGGCGCATATGGCTCTGATAAGAGTGCAAAAGTTCAATATGGTTGCCGGCCCCTGATACGCGCATGGAAGCAGGGTAATGACAGTAGGAAAATCAAGCGCAGTTTCATTCGCTGCAGGAAGGCAGTATAGTAGAGAAGGTAAAATCGCTCCGTGATAAAGTGTTGACATCGACAACCCGACCGCCGGTGCACCTCTTTTCGGATGGATTTACTAATTTCACGAGTCTGCCGTAGCTTCAGCGAAACAGAGACTCAATGATTAAGCCATACCAACCATTTTCTCTCAACGTCCGGGTGTTCGACTTCCGCCAAATGGTCCAGGATGAAATGAATCGTACGGTGCGGACCTAGGAATGGAGGCCGAGTCGGTACAGCTGGAAGATCAGGGATCCATTCGCTGGTCTGCAGCCGGAGGAGTAGTCGTGTATCCAGTCGGGGAGCCAGCGAGAGTAACTTTGGTTTCCGGAAACTGAGGAAGATGGTACGCAGAAAGGAGTGTACTAGTTCGTCGACGGGTCCGCCTGCCTGTAGAATCACTAGCCTGTCTCCCTGGCCAGGGACTACTACCAAAGACACTAACGTCGCTCTCTGGTAGCTCGGTATTCGGCCGCAAGCATGGAGAAAGCGGTCGCGGGGGAAGCTGCTGGTGGTTTGGCATACTATAAACTATTCCCCGGAAGTAATCCCGTTCGCTGCGGTAAAAGTCCCTCTCCTGTTCGAGTTTCTGAATAGTGTGAGACGCTTTCCGCTCCCTTTCCTTTCGGCGTGCTCGAAATCTCGCAGAAGCTCCAGCATTTCGTTTTCGCTTCTCGTCTGCGGCTCTAGACCCATTTTCAAGATCGATGTCGTCCAATTCGATGTCACAGTGGCTGACACCAAACACACCCCGAGAGCCATCGGCCAGAGGTGGCCCTGCAAACCTGTCATCCTGCTGTCGCGCTGCTGACGCCCCGTTCGATCGGGTGTCCTGATACGACTGCTGAATCCCTTGAGCTACCAATGAGCGAGAAAGAGCTGCCAGCGGCGTCCAGCTAGGCTGACTGGATGAATAATATGATGTGCTAGGACTAGCTGCCTGGAGTTGCGGCACTAGATGACCTGGCGGTCTGACCTGGGGGTAAGGATCCAGAGGAGCCGGCGCCGTCTGAGGGAAACTACACGAGTGTCCTCGGTAAAGTAGATCGGCAGCAGGCGGGGTAAGAGCTGGAGGTAGTTCTGGGTCGCCAGAGTCGTGAGTCCTCGTGGGATATCCCCGGCTGACATCTCCGGGAGGGAAGGGTGAGACCATGTATGAGGTGCCCGTCGGTTGGTCTGCTGGAGGACGTCGACTCGCGGGCGATACACGTGTTAAGATAATCCTTCTAAGAAGGGAGTCATTGGGAGAGGGAGGACAGGAGGAATTCTGAAGAGTCGCGGCGGAAGATGGAGGCGACTCGAGACCCTCAGCATCTTGATCTTCAACGCCCCTATGCCGACCCGTCCTCGCCAATTCTCCCGGTGATGCTGGATTAAGAAGCCAACCCACACCTGCGCATCTGTCGGGAGATAGTTTACGCCCCGCCCCCCCACCCGCCCCCGCCTGGTCTTCGGATCCTTGAGCGCTGTGTTCTGTCCGCTGGAGGCCCATTACCCAAGCTGTCAGGGAAATGTGTGCGCTTGGGTTGTCCACCAAGGGGCCTACGGGTTGATACCGTGGGCGAAGGCGAAGAATTGTGGGCCTCTTTTTACAGGTGCACCGCGGACCGTGGAGAAGGGGGTGTCGGATCTGAGTAGCGGTTGTCGGGGTTATGTATGCGGACGAGCGAGATGCTGCTGTTCTCGGTCGCATCACCAGAAAAACAAATATTCGTGCATATCTGACTACATCGAAGTCAAGGGTCTGCATGCCACGCTAAATCTGCCCTACCTAACGGCTGGTGCGGGCGGAGCCATCCTCGCGGGTTGAACCATTGAAAAAGCACCAATTCGAGGTTTGCGCGGCAGCGGGATCGCTAAGACCACGAGCCCGGCCCTGGGGTCACCAAGGATGCGCATGCGCATTGTGCTCCATTTGCCGCATGGGGGAGATGCGCACATGTGTGGAGTGCAGTACGCCACCACTTGGCAGCCAGTCCCACGCCGTGAATTACCTCGTATCGGCGTATGTGTCCCCGGCACTCGCCAATAGTTCGGTGGCCCGACCAACCCCATAGCACGACCCCTAAGCGTCTGAACTCTGCGCAGCAGTAGTAAATATACACGTGTACCTGCTGCGTCCCGGCCACAAGGCCAAGGCGTAGGCTACAACCAAGCCGCTTACGGCGAGGGCCTCGGATCCGTCGTTCGCGTCAGCATTCTCGGCGGCACCAAGCGGGCGAGCGTGTGGATATTCTTCCGTTTCGTGCCAGGTCTCTGGCCTTTGGCAATCAGGGGTTGTCCTTTCTACGGAATTTGAGATTACCGCGCCAAGTTTGTGGGAAACACATCGAGAACACCCCTCCAGCTCGCCTCTAACTCTCTAGCGGACCTAACCCAGGTGAGAAAGTTGCACGGATAATTATAGAACTGCGGGGTCCTAGAACCCCTTCGTTTGAATCTGGCCACACGGGTACCTACCCCGACCCCCTTTTGCGTGGTATGTAGACTCACAACTTAGGCGTCGCCGCCGCGCGTAACTCTTGGAGTGTTGCGTCCCAGTCGCGAAGATTCCACCTTCGCAAAAAGCGAGACTTCCAGGAGAGACCAGGCCACCGAGGAAGTTACTCCGCAAACCTCTGGTATTTTAGAGACCTAAACTGAATGCAATGATGACTTTCTTCCAGTTTTTCTACGCTTTACAGCTCGCCTGGCGATGAATTGCCTGCCGCACCAACTTCAACAATGTCAAAATGATCATGATAATGCGAAAACGGTTCTTATTCACTCTGCAGATGGTTGTCTTCGCCGTTTAGAGCCCAGCCTAGCATTGGCAGCTTTCATCACCCAGCTTTGAGATATTAATCCCTCAGTGGGCTGTTCCTCCCCGGAAGCTGGTACGTCTGTGGAGTCACGCTAGGACTTGCCGACTGTGGCATCCCATTCACGAATTTTTCCAGCTTCGCAAATGGGACAGAACATGAGTGATACGATAGTTTTGCCATCGTGATATTGTATCCTAGTCCGTTGAGGTTTTTTTTTAGATTTCTCTCTTGCTGTTCCGGCTGTCAGTTTATCATATGTTTATTCAGCCTTCTTTGGAGCATGCTTCGCTCCCCTTCTGCCTCCCCCCGCCAGGGCCGAAACGGAATGCTGATCTGCTACCGCTCAGTTCCCGTGGCAGTCACACGAGGGAGCATATGTAAACTTCCTCGCTACTCGAGCGAGGGAGGGCGGATATTAGCCGGGGTAGAGGCCAATCCAAATGACTATCTAATTACATCTTTGCTTTTCGTTCCACTTGTATGAGCTGGGGAGCGTTTGGAGAAGCCATGGGAGAAGCCATGGGGTTACACCTCCTCAACCTGAAAGCGCGGGTTGTCCTTTCCATTAATGTAGGGACCGCTGCAGCGTCTCTCGTGGAGCGTCGTCTTCGGACTGGAGTGGCGAAATCTTCATAGTTCACTAGAGGATCCTTTCATGCCGGGGAGATTAGGATATGCTGGCGCAAGCAGGACGCTGACGGCTTCAGTGCAGGGGTGGCCGGGGAAGTCGGGCTAGGGACGCCCGATAGGAGGGAGGTGCTAGGAGAGTGCCAGCCGAGTTGTTGTGGTATGGGACCAGCTTCCCTTCCCGTAGGCGACCAAGTGCGACAGAATAGCTACGCGCCACCACGCAGCCTGCGCTTCATGCTGAAGGACAAGGTTTCATGGGCAGAGATGTCCAAGTTGGCTCCCTATCCCGCGCATGTTACGTCTCTCAATCGCGTGCTTGATGAAGATGACGCCCGCACAGACTTGCATGAGGGATTTGGACATTTTCGAGCAGGGTGAAGTAGCATTGGAACGTTCCATGACACACTCTCGCATCAAGATCTCGCGTGTTTAGTACCAGGCGACGATCAATTTGGTTTGCTGCAGGGGGAGACGCCACCAGGGGATGGTGCGGTTACAAGGCGACCGGCAGAAGGGGAGTGCAGATAGAAGACGCGCTCCGGAGGGGCACATATCTACTCAAAGCTCGCGAAAGAAGCAGCATGGCCTCAGTTTGAGTCTTGGGCTCATTTGGATGTGTCGGAGTATAGCCTGCTTCTGGATTAGTGATGGGAGAGGGATATTAGCACACCAACGCCGAGACTAGCCTCGTAGGTGGATCAAGCAGGCCCGCTGCTTGCGAGTGAACCAGGTTGTTGGAGACTAACTTGGCTCACTGACGAATAAACTGTTCATTCGCCTACCTAGCTCAATACCGAATAAACCGGACTGTTAGTGAATATGCGGGGTCGACGACCGAGCTGGAGCACAAAATGGAATGGATGGACCAGGAGAATTGAGCCGATCTCAACTTGGGGCTAACTGCCTCTCAACTGTTGGTGTAAGGGCCTGCCGCCTAGAGACAGGCTACACTGGGAATGGTGAGTCTATAATGAGCCCGTTGGAGTATTGAAGTCGGTCTCGACTCGTGTTTCTCGACGGCGCCTACGCCATCCAAAACATGTGCCCCCGCCCAAGGGCCGCAGTAGAACAGGCCCGTTCCAGCTTACGGATATGTCTGCCCTGCTTCGCGCTGTTGAGTGCGTGTTGAACGCCACTCAGGCCAGGATTCCCCATTAGCATGCGCTTCGGGGGTGGAGTTGAATTCGCGAATTCTTACGCCATTCATGAACCGGAAAATTCATGAGCCGTATCTACGCAACAGCCCGCTATGCCTAACAGCCGAGCAAGGAGCCCTAGTTTTCCATCCGCTGATGTCATGCGTGCTTGGGGTTCTATGGGTAAACTCGTTGTGTTATTGCTCCTGTTGCCGTAAATGCATGATTGTTGAACAGTTTGACCAGAGACCAGAACGGCGTGTCAAACGAATTGGAATAGAATGAAAGCAGATAGAGGGAGACGAGGCATACGGAATGCTGCCAGGCGGGGTGCTCGTTCTCTGCTGAAAAGCGTAAAAGGCGGTCAGGGGGTGCGGTCTGATCGACAAGCCCAGGAAGCAATAAAATCGCTTCACCAATTATCCCGATGTGAGCCTCCGAGAGTGCGGGATGCCCAGGGGACTAGGGATGAGAGGGAGTAGACTGACGATGCGAGTGTTTGGGAGGGGAGGTGGGAGAACCGGCTTGCGGTTGAGGTTTGCACTCTCCGGAGTGACTGCAGAGTAGTTCGTCAGCGCCATCGTCTTCGATTCTCTCGATGGATGAAACTGCTTCACCTACACCCCCTCCCCTGACCAAGCTCGCGTCGGCGCATTGGCTAGTTAGACATTCTTGTGATAGCTTGTCAATGCGAGTTCGGTGCGAGTTCCAACGCAGTCTTTATCTCCGTGGACCAGGCCTGTGTGGATGCATCTGTATGGGCGAGAAGAGATGGAAAGATCTCAGCCAGCAGGCTGGAGCCATTTGACAGCCGCGAGTCGGGGGCATTTGGTAGTGGCGTTTGGTAGTGTCATTGTGTGCAGTCCAGATGGCTGAGGGCGGTGGTTTTTATACCACAGAGGAGGTACGGGTGCCAAGCGGGGCCATATGTAGTGCCGGTATCGCTATAGGACAGTGGCTAAAGCACTCTGGTCTCAAGGGTCGCCTTGCGCCATTCTTATGGTCCACCCGGCTTGCCCCCTAAACTCGGGGCGCCCTTTGTTAGAATTCGCAGCAAGCAGAGAACCATAACCCCTTCTGGAGACGGCATACGCGTGCGATTATTTCGCCTGTGTCCGCAGAGGCCCAGCCAGAGTTCAGTTGCTGAACGTCTGCCCGTCTTTGTATTCCGCTGTAGTCACCATCTATACACGGCCTCTCTCATTAACCAACAGGGGTTATGTGCTGGGTTGGCATTTCTCGGTCTATGGTTTCGTTGCTTGTGTGCAAGCTGCGGGTAATTAACTAGTCCTTCAGATTCCGTGCTCACATCTCTCCCGCCTTTAATGCGGCTGGGGCTATTCGACATCACCCTTGACCCGCGGCCGCGAGTGAACATTCTCTAGCCCCGCCAGTTCTCCCAGCAACCGAATTCTAAACTAGACTCCCGGGCGTGCTCCCCGCATCCTTTCTCACTGAGACACACCCATTGTACCGGCTTAAGAGAGAGAGGTGGAAAGTGGATGCAGGGCCGGGATTATAGTAAGAAATAACGATTGGCGGGGGGGGCTTCACGGCGGAGGTCCTCAAAGCGGCCCGGGGATTCAGGTGATCGTGGCCTCCGACTCGACAAAGTCAGGAGATCTGGAAAGCTCGAATGCTGTCACTAAAACTACCACGCAGACGACCTTTACCCGATCTAATGGGAATTCCGGTGGGCCCTTTTCAGATCGAAAGCGAGTCTTCAAGGAAAATCGCTTACCCGAGAGAAAAGCCAAACCGATATTTGAACTGGCCTGGATTGCCTACAACGACAAATTTTTGATACTCCTTACCGCGGCTGCGGCGATTTCTCTGGCCTTGGGCCTCTATCAGACTTTCGGACAGCAACACAAGGAGGGGGAGGCCAAGATTGAATGGGTCGAAGGGGTTGCAATCATGGCCGCTGTTATCATTGTAGTGGTGGTTGGAGCAGTAAACGACTGGCAGAAAGAGAGGCAGTTCGTCAATCTCAACAGGAAAAAGTCGGATCGGGTAGTCAAGGCCACACGATCCGGGGAAATTCAAGAAATCTCGGTATACGATTTACTAGTTGGCGATGCTGTGCGTCTTGAACCTGGAGACCTTGTGCCCGCCGACGGGATATTCATCGGTAGGCACAATGTCAAATGCGACGAGTCTTCTGCAACAGGAGAGACTGACCTGCTAAGGAAGAAGGCAGGTGAAGAGGTTTTCAAAGCCATCGAGAGCCACCTAGACGTTCGGAAACTGAATCCTTTTATCATTTCTAGCAGCAAGGTCAGCGAGGGTACCGGCACGTTTCTTGTCACAGCGGTGGGCGTGAATTCCAGTCACGGGAAGACTATGATTGCGCTCCAAGAAGATACAGAAGCTACGCCACTACAAAAAAAACTCAACATACTGGCAGAGCGCATTGCTAAGCTCGGTGGAGCTGCAGCCCTACTCCTTTTTGCTGTCACGTTCGTCAAGTTCTTGGTTCAGCTAAAAGGCAGCACAGACACCCCAGCCAAAAGGGCCCAGAACTTCCTTCAATTACTGATTGTAGCGATCACAGTTGTTGTCGTGGCTGTCCCGGAAGGCCTTCCCCTTGCAGTCATTCTTGCTCTGGCCTTTGCCGAAACACGGGTGCTGAAAGACAATATTCTTGTTAGAGGCCTACAAGCCTGCGAAACTATGGGGAACGCAACCGCTATTTGCTCAGACAAGACCGGAACTCTTACACAGATCGAAATGGCCGTCGTTACCGGAACTGTCGGGATGTCGTCAAGGCTCGGCGACAAAATCGTTGGCGCGGGCAACGGAAACGTTTCAGCCGGAGACAAACTATTCCCACATGATAGCGAGCCTAATGAAGCCCCTCTCATTACCTTTCTATCGGCTCTCTCTAAGGAAGTGAAAGCACTTTTACTGAAATCGATTGCGATCAATCCAACTGCCTTCGAAGGAGCGGAGCAAGACAGTAGCCCCATATTTATTGAATCTAAGACAGAGACCGCGCTTCTAAGCTTTGCACGAGATCACTTGGGAATGGGACCTATTTGTGAAGAGCGCGCCAACGCCAATGTCATTCAGGTTGTGCCCTTCGATTCAGGTAGGAAGTGCATGGTATCTGTCGTGAGGCTGAACGACGGCAGGTACCGCGTGTATGTTAAAGGGGCCTCGGAGATCCTCTTGGAGAAATGCGACAAGATTATTCGGAATCCAAAAGTCGACATATCGGGAACCCAACTAACGAGGGACAACCACTCAGCGCTGAGTCAGGTAATCAGCATGTATGCCTCGCGATCTCTTCGAACAATTGCTCGTGTACAGAGACTTCGAGCAGTGGCCTCCGAAAGGCGCTCGTGTACTAGAAGATGATCACACTCAAGCAGACTTTGACTCAGTCTTCGGTAGTATGACATTCCTGTGCATTGTTGGAATTCAAGATCCACTTCGGGTTAGCGTAAAGGAAGCCGTGCAAGACTGCATCAACGCCGGCGTAAAGGTCCGGATGGTTACCGGTGACAACGTTACAACAGCCCGTGCAATCGCTGAACAATGCGGAATATTTACGAATGGCGGCGCCGTTATGGAGGGACCGGCCTTTCGAGAACTCAGCAGGGCACAAATGGACCAAATAATTCCCCGCCTGCAGGTGCTTGCTCGTTCGAGCCCGGAAGATAAACGCATCCTTGTCAGGAGATTGGAGGAACTAGGGGAGACTGTCGCGGTGACTGGGAATGGGACAAACGACGCCCTGGCCCTGAAAACCGCTGATGTCGGGTTTTCGATGGGTATCGCTAGTACTGAGGTTGCGAAGGAGGGGTCTGCCATCATTTTAATGGATGACAACTTTTCGTCCATCGTTAAGGCTATCATGTGGGGCAGGGCTGTGAATGACGCTGTGAAAAAATTTCTACAGGTGAGAACCACAAATTAACTGTTTCCCAAGGGATGCTGACGTCCCCCAAGTTCCAAATTACTGTCAATATCACCGCTGTCGTACTTACCTTCGTTTCTTCCGTGGCAAACAAGGACGAATCGTCTGTTTTGACCGCGGTACAACTACTATGGGTGAACCTCATCATGGATACCTTCGCTGCTCTAGCTTTAGCTACAGATCTACCGACACGAGCCATATTAAACCGAAAGCCGGATCGGAAGTCAGCGCCACCTATTACCCTAACCATGTGGAAAATGATCATCGGGCAGGCGATTTACCAGCTCGTCGCCACCTTCATGCTCATCTTTGGCGGAAAGAGAATTCTCTCCTATAAGTCAAAGAGAGAAGTTGATCAGCTCAATACCTTGGTTTTTAACACGTTTGTATGGATGCAGATCTTCAATCAGTGCAAGTAAGTTTCCTGTGATTCAGCTGGCACCATGTTCGCTAACTTTCACAGTAATCGTCGCCTTGACAATGGCTTTAACGTCTTCGAAGGTGTGCATCGCAACTACCTTTTTATCGGGATCAACATTCTCATGGTTGCTGGCCAAGTTGTGATCGTCTTCGTCGGCGGAGCAGCCCTTTCCGTCAGACGCCTCAATGGTGCTCAATGGGCTTACTCGATTATCTTGGGAGCACTATCCCTGCCTGTTGCGGTGATCATTCGTCTAATCCCTGACGAGTTGATTCGAAAAGGGTGCTGATATTTCGACAGGTCAAAACACTAGAACGACAGGGTGCCAGTTAAGCGACCGCCTGCCACTGGGCTCAAAGCTCCCTACATAGAGCAACTTACAGTAAAAGACTGCGCAATACTATAAGGACTCTGACAGAAGTGCTGGAAGGGATTCCTACTGTTTTATACCTTAGTATGGCCTTTGATCGTAGGGCATACATACCCGAAGTTTGTGGTAAACCCAGGTGGCCGAAGCACCCCGCTAGGCAAGGGCGGGCAAAAGTAAGTGGTCTACCACACCAAGTTTTAGCGAGTCGCCACCCCAAGCGCCTTGCACAAAGAGCTTACCAATGATGCGTTACAATTGCAATGAAAATTATTTAATAAATTCCATCGGGGTTGCTAGAATGCATCTAAGAATTATGGAATTATAGAAGCCATTACATTGCGGAAATTGCTCACTGCGGCAATTGTTTGTTTCTTTAACTGAGCCCCAGGCCGTCGTTTAACTAGCACCCTGTCGTTCTAGTGTTTTGCCCTGTCGAAATATCAGCACCCTTGCTTTTTCCTTGGTGTTTGGATCAAAATTACGTTTAAGCCATACAAGACCCAACGCATTGCTTGTCCAGCCACTAGGTAATACAGCAACCATCCAATTGAGTGGTACAGCTGGTGAAATCCATGTACTCTGTATATATTCACCTTTTAAAATCACAAATGGTGGTAAAACAGAGCCGTCGGAACAGCCACACTCAATAACTGTCAATAGTTCGCCTTTGGGTGCCTCTGGTGTTGTACTTGTAGAGCTCTGATACTTATCAATAATGACATATACCTTAGCTGATGATCCCATCTGAAATCTAGTCTCGTCGGCATTATAGATGTCTTCAGGTCAGATGTTGTATTTAGATAGTATGTTGCGAACTATATTAAACCAGTTTTCGAAGTTCTCAACTGTACAGGCTTTTGTCCTGGATGACTCTAATGGCTTTGCAATGTCAGACTTAAGACTAGGATGTCGTGCGATAAATCTAGGTGCCCAGTTGTGGCCGACGATGATGGTTGAGATGGTTTGACGACGAGGATTATCAGATCGCTGTAAATACATATGCTGCGCCATTGCCCGAAGCATATTGTTGTAGTATAGGCTATGGATGGGGTAAACGAAGGGCTTAGATTTAGCTATGTAGAACAACTATGTAAAAGAGCGA
>JAJDMX020000589.1:0-16461 GCA_022345685.2 Nothomitra cinnamomea | reverse complement strand
CCCTGGTTTCTGCAATTGCCGGCTCCAACACCAATGGCTGAGCTACTTCTGGTGTACGAGGTAAAAGGTGCCAATGTTTATGTACATCCTCCAAAGTAAGAGAACGGTTCTCTCTTAAGAGAACTTGAATCTGATGGGCACCAGGCATTCCCATGGAGCTTTGAAAGATGCCAGTACAAGGTACTAATGGTTTCAGTTTAGACAGAAGATGCTTCTGCTTCCATATTTCACCCAAAGCATAGTGAGATACCCGTCCAAGTAACTGTGCAAAAAGGGGATGCGTGGCTGTATACGGAAGGCGAGCTTGATTGGTAGCTACACCAGCTTCATACTTGATATGTTGATTTGCTAGGAGGAGATTGATATTATTGTATACCATCTTTAAATTGCCCGTAGAGACTTGTAAATAGGACTTGACCGTACTATGAGCACCTTCCACTCGAGAGGTAACCTGATTACCCAGATGTAATACCCGGTCCATGTATGCATGTACAATTGACCGCTTCCAGGGGAAAATCCATGTTTTCTTGATGTATTGAACTAAACCCAGAACTCGCCGATCATACTGGTCCTGAAACATGTTCCAACGGTCTTCAAATGCTTGCTCCGATGGCACATGCATAATCTCTGTCCACCTCTTCATAAACATAGTCCTCTCTTTTCCTTCCTCAAACTCTTGTGACGCGTGCGTAAGAACATTCTTTTCAACATGCTATAGACAAAGCAATCTTGCTGTAGTCGGAAAAACATTGCGACAAGCATTAATTACCGCCATTTCCCTGTCTGTAATAAATGCTCGGACTTGCATACCAGGAAGGAGCAGTCTGTTTAATTGCTCAAGTGCCCAGATATAGTCACCCTCTTCTTTTTTAGCAAGAAAACAAAAAGCTGTATGAAATGTATTATTCAAACACATAGTGCCAACCATATTGAGAAGAAGCATCTTAAACTTATTGGTACAATAGGTGCAGTCAAGAAGAAAGACATTAGGGTACTTGTGCAATAGCTCAACACTCTTCGAATGTGCAAAGAAAAGATGAGTAATATGACCAAGAGCATCAATACAATAGTCAAAACGAAATTCTCCCCCTTTTAGGGTGTCAATAAGTGACTCCATAGGGCTATGTCCAGCTAAATTAACAAGACGAAGCTTAGTACGGGCATTGTACAAGTCCCAGTCCAGTAGAACATGCTCTGTGGTCTGTCGCACAGCCGAAAGAATCTCTCTTGGTTTAGTACCAGCATTGAAGAGAGCAGCGACTTGTGTTCGAACTTCGGGAGGCATATAGCGCTGAATAGGATGACTGAAGGTACTCATTGTGCCATCGTGATTGTGTGTTCCATTGCGGACAGTAACTTTCCAAATTCCATCTTTCTCGTTGGCACGAACAGACTAGGGGCAGTCAATGAGCCTAGTGCTAGTATCACGTATACGTGTAGCATCAGTAAGGCCATGCCGAGCAGTATAAACACCACCTCTATCGCATTTGAAGTAGATTGCACGGTCCTTTAGGTTAGAGCGGCAGATTGACACAGCATAACCATTGCACCTGGCATGGTGTTGGAGCCCGGCAAGTAATGCTCCACGGTTATCGTATGGGACATGCTCTGGCGGTGGCAGGAGACTCATTGTTGCAAGAGTTACAATGTATATTGTAGATTTATGCTTGGAGTTACGTGTGGAAAGAGGGAAGGGGCGAGGCGGCAACTAGTCAAGAAAATTTTTCATTACCCAGGCACTATATCACAGGCTTGTCGATTTAACGTTTTCGCCCTGTTGAACTAAAGAAACGACCTGTCGAAATATCAGTACCCTAAAGAAATCTTCTAATGCTTTTACCTTTAGAAATTAGTTAGGGGGTCCCTTAAACCCTGAAAATGAATCTTGAATTTGAGCACTAGAAAGTCAAGAATATAATTATATAGTAAAAAGATTATTTCTGCATTTCTATGCTTTGTAAATGTTTTTCTTAACTTGGATCATATATAATCACTATGTATTTTGCATTGGTGACACAGTTCATATATGGACTATATGTAATGGTATGGTACATTTCGAAAGCCATATCATTCAGAAATTAGTATAGCTAATTCACGAACAAGTTATCCAATTCACAAAAAGTGCTGAATTACCAATGGACCTGTATACAGTCTGTGTCATCTTCAGCATAGCAGTATGTATCAGGTACTTGATAACAATTTAGTTGCAAACAACAATATGTAAATTGAAAAGCTCTCTTTGGATTATGATAGGTATATATAGAATCTACTTTAGTAGAAACGATTCAGTCTTTCTAACTGTTTGCCAATAATGGACAGAGTAACAATTAAATGGTGATGAATAGCTGCAATATGAATGACATAGTGAGTTAAAAGACTCAGACTCCTAAACACCCCATTCACTAACTGAATTGACTGAATCAATAGTGTATAATACTTAGTAGGCAACATAAGTAATATTCTTTCAACTATGAAATATATAGAGGCATAATCTGCATCTATACCTTTGTCCCCAAATTCTTTAATACACTTGAGATCTGAAACTGTTAAAGCTAACCATGCTATATTATCTACAGTTGGGATTTACTGTAGTATACTAGATACATCATGCTCTGTCTTTTAATAATGTTACCCTGAAGGGGAATACTGTGAGACCAGTTACATGTGCTGCAGAATAGTGTATTACCCTCTTAGGTAGTAATGCTGTGGCAGTATTCATTACAGTGTAAGTTATACCTGTTCTTAAGTCAGCATATACCTTGCCCCAATCCCGATGACAATGATAGCTGTAATAGTTGTAACTTCAACAAATACAGATAAAGGGATCAGAAGCCCACCATGGATGAAGGTGATCTTAGCTATTTTATTATATCTTGGATAATCAGCTATCTTTGCATAGGGAATATTCAAGCAAGTCAGTCAGTCTTCTCTTTAGGTAAGCAAGATCTGGGCCATTTAGAACAGTCAAATAATTCAACTATAAGAGCCGATTCCTATAGTCAATGCAGATTGTCCCTGTTACTTCCTTTTTTGCCGGCCTAATTGATTGTGCACAAAAAGATCCAGAGAAGGTGCTTTGCAGCTCAAAAAATTCTATCAGCAAGCCCCGTGATTTCATGTAACTAGTTAGGATATTCCCGGGTGATGGGTTAAGATATATACACAATTCAAAACATTCGTCCAATTAGTAACTATAAGCTGTAGGCTCAGACATTATCATCTGAGCGAAAACCGCTCATGTCTTGTCATGCGGCTCGATGCAAGACTAATCTGAACTGTCCGCGTTGCAGTGTCCCAGGAAACCGGAGTCCGCCGTCTAAGCAGATCTCGGAATGACGGCGTACTTTATCAAATTTTGTAGTCTGATTTGACGCTCGGGCGTCTATTGCCAAAACCTAAAAAATTGTTGAAGTGTCATTTCGCAAGCGATAGAGAAAAGAGGGCCTGGTGTGCATCTTGGGGGAAAAGACTTATTTATCGTCAAACCGTGGAAACCCTAGTTTAGCCTTCTGTTCCCCTTACGTCCACTGTTATCGCGGAAGCGTTTCCGGTTCTTGATTTTCAGTAAGAATAATTTAAAAATGACCTCCAAATATTAAATTACGGAACAGGACTACTATACGAGCACTGAAAATTCCCCGGACAGTGGCAATGCTGTGTTCCCAAACAGCCAAGATTATTCCTTGCCATGAGGGTTGTTTGTAGCGCGAAGAAGAACTGGGAGGGTATTCATACTCTAAAATCGATGGCGCCCCGGGATCAGAGTTTTATATGTGGCGAATTTGCCGACTGAGCTGCGAGACATTGGATTGGTTCGCTTACCTAGCCTGCGACCCCGCAATGTTACACGAAATTTTTCTCTAACGACCGTTCATCCCTGGGTTCAGGGGGCAAGTCTTTGGGTTTTATCTCGGAAGGAGCCTAACGGGCATTACCTCTGTTCGTCATGCCCCCCGGTCGGACGAATAACAACTCGGAGTCGTCAGGGCTCTTGACACCCTGCGAATCCCTCCTCGTCTCCGGGAGGGTGAAGGCCGACGTCCAGGCCCAGCGTCAGCATACACTGGATCGAGCACGTAAAGTGGAAGATGAAGGTACCGATATGCCACTGGGGTCGCGCTGTCATCGCTGCAAGAGCAAGAATTTGCGCTGCATTGTCCCGAACGACCCAGCTATCAGGTCGGGGAAGTGCTCCGGCTGTATCTTGAAGCCTGCACCTTGCTCTTTGGTTGATAAGGAGAGGGGTCAAGGCGCTCAAGGCGCTCAGGTCGCATCGCAATCAGACGGCACACCCACCGGACCTCAGTCACCCTCACAACCTCTTCAGCGACGGCTCGGGAATAGGAAACGGCGCCGAACAGGGAGCGCATCGTTACCATCTCGTCGTATCAGACATCATAAAGACGCATCTCCAGATGATGCTTATCAAACCAGTGGAGAAGGGAGTGACTATTTGGGCGAGGGAGACGAGAACCAGCAGGAGGGATCCGGAAGAGGGCGAATCGATACCATCGTTGTGCAATCTCGAGTTCACCCTCCGGTGCCAGCTCCAACGCCTTCCGCGACTGGCAAGCCTCCCGGCGCGCAGATACTACAGGGTTACCTTTCCCCGGCCGACCCAAGCAGCGGGAGCGGTATTCCAGAATCGGCAACAGTTACTGAAGGCAGGAATAAGCTCAACGGTACGTTAGCCGGAGAGACGGATACAAACCCGGATGGATGCGAGATAGAGGCGAATTCCGAGGACGGCACAGGCGGGTCGATTCCCTCTCAAGGGGGTAACAATTCTGGTGGTCTACAGGGCCAGCCTGCGGGATCTGATTCTCCATGCCAGTCCCTTTCGCGGGACGACGCACTGGCTTCTCTACCTTCGCTGCGGCTGTTGGCAGATAATACTAGCGCCACCTCTAGCACCCGGGCTGAGCCACAACACTGCACCCTTCCACAATCGCCTCAGCCTATTCGAGCATCCCGCCCAAGCGGAGGCGAGCCCGATAACCCCACAACCGTGCAAGTCACCTCAGCTCAACCCGCTTCTGCTCAAACTACCCCTGCTCAATCTACCTCCGCTAAACAAACGCGGTTACCCCGCCTCGACCAACTACAAAACAAGCTCGAAGCCGCTGAAGGAAAGATCTACCTCCTCGAAACCCGCATCCGGCAACTAGAATCGAGTAGCGAGTCTCTAACTAATGCAAACGACGCACTGCACACTCAGGTCGACACTACATTCCGTAGCCTTACCGAGGAGAACCGTGCTCTGCGGAAGCTGGTGTTTGATGGTGAGCGGAGGATTGCAGAGATGGATATTAGGATTATGGCGCTGGAGAGGAGGGGTACTTAGGGTCGGGCTAGTTGGACGGGGTGAAGTTGCACCGGTGCCTGTGCGGTTGGATACTACGGCCTTAGATTGTGGTGTTACGGCCAGACCAAGTGGAAGGGAAAGAGCTAAAGAATTCGACATGCAGGATGTGGGAATGATGGCCTGTATTGAATTGGGAGGGCTGGAGGACAGGTTTCCTTGAGAGAGATCTGTTTTCTTCCTCTAGCTTGGGGAGTAGGCTGGTGGCCTTTCTAGGATACCGAGTTTCTCTTCCGGCGTGCTTATCCTGTGCGTGGAACAAAGGCCCCTCAGGTCACTGGCATAGACTCACGGCTACTTTGCGCAAGCATTTGCATATTTACACCTGTTTTAATACATTCAGCTTCATCCAGTGTGAATTTAGTAGAAAAGATTATCAAAGTTGTCCACTCCCGCGTTCAGCTACCGCAGGCTTGCGCGGGTATCTGCTAGGAGTGTGCGGGAAGGATCGCTGCTCTCCTACGTAAGGATGTAGCTATTTCGTTCAGTCCGATGTCGTAGCTCAGCCCCTGCCAATTAATCGCCTCCCGCGGCTTAATAAAATAAGGCGCACTCATTGCAAACTCCGCTGCGCCCCTAGCAGCAATAAAAAAAGAATCTTCCCCAAAAATCTCGGGCATCTCCTCCATCAAGCCATCCTCAATCAAACTCTCTAGCGCCTCCCGCAAGACCCGTAAAACAACCTCACCCAACGCACTCTCACCCATCAAAAGTACCTTCTTCGGTCTGTCAAAGAACGGGTACCTCCGCAGAAGCTCTTGGATTCGATCCGCCACAATCCCCCAATAAGATTCCTAATCGGGGGCGTCGCCGATCGCGTCGCTACCGCGTAGAAAGTCCATATCAAAGCGATACGGGGGCTCCCAGACGTAAGGCACTCAGTTCACTATAGAAAGGGCAACTATTGAGACACTGCGAGTGTGCAGAATGGCGAGAACCGCTTCGTCTGGCATGGCAGCCTTTTTTTTCCGGCAGGCCAGGGGGCCGGTGTAGTTTACGCATAAGCCGACACCATTTCCAGCGTATCAGCGGGTGTTTCGCGGAAGATGGTGTAGTAGGGGTCGGGGTGTGTTAGGTGTTGGAGGAGATAGAAGATTACGTTGCGCGCAAGCAATTGATGAGAAACAGAGAGGACGGTGAGGATGATTCTGAGTTGTTTAAGGCTAACCACAGACGCTGTTTCAAACGATTCGCGAATGGTGTGTATTCACGAATGGCGCAGAAATTCGCGAATAGTTTCGGGATTCGCGAAGCGTATACCATTCACGAATGGGGGAAAGAAAGTCAACTATAAATTGAAGTAGGCCGTTACAAGACTTTATCCACTAACGTCTCACATACAGAACTATCCGCTCCATCTCCGCAGGCCCTTGAGAAGTTGTCCCTGCCCTTTTCCTACTTGAACTGCTAACATTTCCATCGTTCTTACAAGCTGCACTGCCTTTGCCTTTCCCATAGCAGTGATCAGTGCAGGGTATTCCAGCCTTATGGCAAACACATCTGTTAGACTGGCAATCCTTATTGTATCAGCATATAGGACCTAGCTCATGACACATGGAACTTTTCGAAGCAACACTGGCAAGAGTGATCTTTATCGTAATATTGTAAGAGAAGTCCAGTTCTGTTGTAGCCAGTAAAGGAAGAAGCTGAGATGTTGGAAATTTCTTATCTAGAATACCATGTACAGTCTGAATTGTATAGACATTGTTACAATGAGCGATATGTATATGTCCCAACATATGTCGATTATCTAAGGACCCTCTAATTTTTCAAGGTACAGCCACACTAATCAAGTTTTCTTGATTAAAAATTCAAATAGTATGTGTCTTTGTATAACCTTTAGCCATTCTGTTTCGCACATGCTGGAGACTTCTGCGAAACTTATGATACATTGCTGTCTGTTTAACATCCATTAGAAGAAGATGTTCAACAGCAGAACCTTACTCAGTATCGCTATCACTTTGTACTTGAATATTGTTGAGCTGTTATTGTTGTATCGATGCTAAGATTTCATTAGAAATATATAAAATATAGTAGAAGGTTTGACATACGTAACAGGAAAACTTGAATTGTATTACAAATTCGTACTTTATGTGTCTTTGCCAACTCCTGAACATGAGAGTTCAAGTTAAACCGACTTTAACTCAACATGTAAGTATCCTTCTCATTAAATTCTTCCATTCTGCGTATGAAATCCTTATCAAATAAGTCCCCCCAGTCAACTTCCTCTTCTGACATAGTAAGTTCATCTTCATTTGCTAGCTATTCTTCTCTTGAATTTTCTGCCCGTTATTATCACTTCTCTTGTTCACCAATAACATTAAGCAATGTAAGCAAGTAGCTAAATACAACCTCCCACAGTATTCTTTCAATTGAACTGCTGAAGGTTTTGTTAATCCATTCGATAATAGATGGTAATGCATTAGCTCACTTATTTGAGCCATAATTCCATCTCCAAGAAAAAGTTTTTTTTTAATTACCACATTACCCTTTTCAACTAAACCCTGATGACAAGGAGTATAAGGTTGCCTATAGACTAAGTCAATTCTGTGCTGTAACATGAATTCCTTAAAAGTACCTTTAAATTCAGAACTATTATCAGTTTGAACTATTTTCGGAGCACCAAATATACTTATTCAAAAATGGAAATTTCACCCTACAGCAGAAGCTTCCTTTTTCTCCAGTGGCCAAAGTAAGATAAACTTGCTATAATGATCTTTGGCGTACATTATCCACTTATACTTTTTATCAGAATAGTTAGATATATCAGTCAAGTCTATTTAAATACGCTTAAAATTGCGATTTACGATGATGGGATAGAGAGGTCCATGGGATCAATTAGTTGACTTCTTTTAACAGTTTTAACAATACTCTAAAAGCACTTCAAGATCATCTTAAGTTATACCGTAGTAGTCATATTTGATAGCTTCTCATGTGTTACGAACATCCCAAGTCTCATCAGGAATGCTATGGACACAAGAGTGGCGCTGGAACCATTGGACTGAATCGCAAGCCTATGGGACACGAACAGCTCAAATGGCTTGGTAAGAATAAATCGAATGCCAGGACGAGCGGTACTTGCCGTGAATGTGTGGGGGCCAGAACAAGGATTCGCATAATCAGTGCCCTCAGTACTGAGAGTGCGACCTATGACAACTCAATAAATCACCCATACCCCTGTCAAGGCAATGACTTCAGTCAGCCACACCACTGTTAAGGAGTCTAGCCAGGAAGTGACCGGCCAACCAGAACTACCACGACCCATAGATGAAGAAATGTTGGTCATGGGTAAAGGGCCAAGAGAGCTAAAGAACACTTGGCAGCTGAAGGACATGTCAGCTGGGTGTAGTGGGTAGCTCAAGTATGGATGGAGAGTTGTGAGTCATGACAACTCAGGTTTCATTATTAGACTCGGCGTGAGTCAGAAGTGATTCATGCTGAGGAAAGAGCACCCCAAATAGTATGAGTCGCCTGTTGGCAGGTGGCTAAAAGATTAATGAAGAGGCAGCTATAAATATAGTGTTGGAGTCTCAGGGAAAGTGTCTTTCCTTTCCTCTTCACTGAAAGTCTTGTTAGTTTAACAATATAAGCTTCGTACCAAGAATCATTGCTCAAGATATCTTTCGATATAAGTTGCAGTAGAACCATTTTGCTATCTTAGTATATGAGACTAACATACCTGTCTCATAGTTACTTCAAAGAATGCTACGTCGTGTACCTGAACACCAAGACAAACTAGGAGACGAGACCTCATCGGAGTCAGATCATTACACCATGTAGCTGTGATACCTTGATTTTGTTAGCTTAATCCACAAAGACAAAAACAGAAACATACCACTATGCCTAATTGCACGATGCCTTTTCACCAGTTCCCCAAAACTTTACTCTCAATAAAAACCATCTGGTCTCTAGGATGACTTAGTAGTTTGGCAATATGGTATAGTTTTAATTGAGCTGCATCCCATCAGTATTTCTTGCAAGAGACAAATTTCCGCTTTGACTGAAATGCATTAGTAGGAGTGTAAGAAGAATTAGTTAACCAGCTAATAAAATCAAGTTTCTTTCCAAGTGAAAATAAGTAGCAGTTTGGTTTATCAGCAAGGTATGAGTTGAAAGCATCTTCTGCAAGCCTATTAAAGCTGACAATAGGTGTGGTGTCGGTGGGCGGATGTATGGCGGCAGCTGCACTAGATCCAGCTATGTTGTGCGATGAAGAAAGAAAGAGAGTGGGCAGTAGCTGGTTTATCCTATAAATGAGTAAAGTTCATGGCCAAGAGCTTGATTCCTGACATTGCATCAAGCTAATTCGCGAATGGTATACGATTCCTGAGCGTTGGTCCGAACCAGGAATCTCTATCCCATTCCCGAAGCGTTTATACGATTCGGGAATCGAGACTGAATTTTCGCGAATGGGCCCATCCGATTCGCGAACCACATCATTCTTGAATCGTATGCAACAAGGAGGCCAAGGGTGTTCTTTTACAGCTCGATAGTAAAGAGCTCGTTGCAGAGTTCCACAAAGAGAATGGAGCGGTGAATGTATTTCGAATCTCAGAGACGGCTGTTGCCGAGGTGAAGCTGTTATTTTTGATCCTTAGGCTGTAGTGCCAGCATGGTTTCGGCCGCGGCCTAGGCGTAGAGGTATGGTCTGGAAGTACGCGGGCTAGGTGTGCCCTAAGTATCCGGTGCCCGGGCCTAAGGCCAAAACTTCTCATCAAATTTTATATTGGCAGCACGCTCATAGTTATTCTACTGCTGCTAGAAGGAGATAGCTAGAGATACTGGCCTTGAATTAACAGCTCGCCTTCGACTCACCATCCCACATAAAATCCCTTTTCAACGGTCATAAACTCATCCCAGCTGCTATCTACTTTAGGAGCATCATCCCAATGGAAGACACCATCACCTTGCACATGCCGACTCTCTGCAGAATGGACACAACTCAGCGACTTGAAACTATTAAACACTCGAGTCTCTCACCGAGTCTGGGAGGACTCCCTAGTTATGAAAGGGCTATGGCGGACGTTGGCATGGAGCATTGGTGTGTACTCCTATCCAGCTCTGGGCGGATTTGGTATCAAACATACGATCCTCGATTGTGTAATGAGCTATTATTGGCCGGTATAATTTTATAACCCCCTACCAAAACCTCGCTTGATTTACCCGCAGACGTCAGGGTTGACAAAAATCAAAAGGTTGTTAATCCACAAGTCGCTTGCCGGGAGAAATTATGTGCGCATGCGGCAGTGCAGCCGTATGAGCCTCAGGGTTCTATTTTTCATCTTGTACGATGCCTAACCTTTAGAAAACAAATATAAGATAACCAAATTGGACTGTGTAAGCTATTATCTAACATGCGAAACATTGTGGGACCTTGTTCAGCGTTACAGAGTTCCTAGGGTCCTAATAATGCCACGAGTTTTCCAGTTGAGCAGCACCCCCATTATTGCCGGAAAATAGCCTAGCAAGCGGGTAAAGCCCCGTGTCTGGGTAGCTTCTTAACAGTGCAAGATCAATTAGAGCGGTTATGGTCCTATGACAGCTTCGCAATCTAGACCATTATTTTTGTTACTCCAAGCGGGCCCCAGCCAGGTTTAACAAGACTAGCACCTAAGCTCAGGCGTCTCGCAGCCGGGGACTGCACTGGAATGCTTCTCTTTTAGGTGGGATTGTAAGCAAAACGCCGCGCAGCCATTTACATGCCTTTCTTGCCAAAGATGTTTAAAGTTTTGATTAACCAAATTAAGCTGGAGCATTCACGATATCTTGCGCAAGCCTTAGCCTCAAGAGTTCTTCCATTTCGAGAAGAAACATCATGCTGCGGACTTGTTATGTCGGGAAAGCCTAAGATTCTAGGCACTCACTTAACTGAAAACCCGTAGCATTATTAGGGCCCATGCCGAGACTACCCGTGAAGATCGGCAAGGCCGTGATTTATCCAACGCGGGAGAGCGGAGAATATGGCTGGTTTTCATCTTGCCAAGGCTTGAGTTAGTTGCCGGGGTCGCAGTTACTGCTAGAAAGTGTATAGGCTTATATCACCTTACGATCGCCGGTCTTGAGGGGGGCTTCTCACCCCGCTCAGGGTTAGGGTTTCTTGGTAGCATATAATGGTCAATGCACGTGACTTTTCTATGCTCGGCTCAGGCATTTTAAGAAGGCTATAACACTATATTTGATACTCCTTGTTTTAAATGAGGAGGTGGTACAACCCATATGTTCTAGGCTCGGCTCATGGGCTGGACTGCTCTTTAATACGCATTTTCCCCCCTCCTCTCTAGCCAAGACACGTGATGCGGGGCCAATTGATTTTGCTGCTCAGCTCAACATTGCGCAATTCTAATACGTAAAATAACAATAAGAGAGCAAAACGAATTTAGAATTCTAATCAGGGTGGACAAACACTGCTACCCCGGACAAAATACTCACAGAACCACCCTCTCCGATTCTACAGATGATATTTAAATGCTCCTCCTCTCACCACTCGCAACCCTCACGGCCGTCCCCCTCCTCCCACGTCACTTACCCTCTCCTTCCCCTTCCTTTTCCACAGACCCCCACCCCCAAACTCTCCTCCCACCTGCCCCCGCCCCTTACGATCAAACAGAAACCTAAACACCAAATCCGGGGACGCAAAGGCCTTCCACCGGATCGGTACTCCGCCCTCATAGCTCTCCCTCTCCGGTTCACTCTCCTTCCAAACTAGATTCGGTAGAACTGGCTTCGGCGGCGGATCTCTCTCAATAGTCACACTCCCAGCCGACGCGAAATCGTCAACGAAGTATCCCAGTGTCACATGTGTGAGTTTCTTGAGCTCAGGAGTGCTGGCAAACACGTGCGCCGTCGTGCGTAGCGCAGAGAGGTAGGCGCGGATCCAAGTGAGGGCTTTGGGGGGGAATTCAAGAGAGCCGTCGGGAGTGTAGGTGTAAGGGTAGAGGTAGGGGGGTGGCGGCGGGCCCCCGGGATAGATGGGGGCGTAGTTGCGATCGTTGTTGTAGAGGATGTTGAAGATTTCGTTGTCGGTTGTGGAGGGGTCGAGGTCGAGAGGGCGGGGGAAGGTGTAGTTCAGAGTGAGGTGGCGCAGGTGGGTGAGGCACGAGAGCTTGGCTGCTAGTTCGCCCTAGGGAAATTATGTGCATTAACTCTTGTGACATTTTCGGAGTTCTGGAGGTTCAGGGCGCCTTACAATAGAAAACCAATTATTTGCCGGATTACCACCTCCAACCCCTTCCTCTTCCTCGCCGGGTCCAGTCTGCTCCTGCTCCGGCGCCATAGGTACATCATCCTCCTCGTAATCCAGACTTTCAGACCCAGGCCCATCCGGCAGCATCGGATACCCATAAACAAAATCCCTCGGCTGCCACTGACCCACGCGCAACGTCTCCAGACCGGGCAAACATTCAACCAGTGCATCGACCTCTTCCGGCTGCACCACCCCTTTCCCCTTCCCCAGGGTTAGGGATTTAATTGGTTTTCCTTGCAATGCTCGAGCGATGCTGACTATTTGCGTAACGGGTATTAGGTCTAAGGCTAGGTTGACACTTTCGAGCACGCTGAGGCAGCGGAGGAGGGTGTTGAGGCGGGGAAAGGAGAATGCTTTGAGATGGGCAGCGGAAGGGGGGATGTCGAGTGGGTGAGTGGCTGCCGGGTTAGTATGCGAGATGGTGAGGATTTTCAGGGTGCGTCCGAGGTGGTGGGAGATGCGGAGGAAGGTGGGGTCGTGGAGAGGGAGGTGACGGCCTGGGGGGTTGCTCGTATTAGCTTACGGAAAGGGCTGGAGGTGGTTTTGGAGAGGACCTACTAAGGATATATCCGTCCCAGCTTATCTCTTTTATTTTCTCATGGCGCATAAAGAAGCCCTTGAAACCAGGGCTACTGACCCAGCGGTTTGGAATATCAGAAAGAGGGGAACTGCCGCATCCCCCGATGCCAAGGGCTTCGAGGTTCGGGAACGTCAGCATCTGGTTATTGTGATCTCTCAACTTATTCCACACCGTCGGAGGAAACAGCTTGATCCGCGCAAAATTCCTCTGTGACGAGGATGGTGGTCCAGGAGTCCCGCCAGCAGTTGAAGCACTTGCAAGGCCATTCAGTCCCTCTACTGCGTTGTGTTCAGCAGGCATGGTCCCCTCCCGTTCAGATTCGCCCGGCTGTCTCGGTGGATCACCGTCTTCAAACGGCACTTCAACCCTAGTTATATCCCTCACGGAAATAGAGCCGGCATGGGGCCCCTGCTGGAACCAGTCCGAAAAAACTGACTTCCACCACGCCGCCTGCCTGGGAGTCCCAAAATCAAAGAGCATCTCCACGTTAAGTGTACAATCCCTCATAAGGAGTTCTTTGAGATTCGGACATCTCGTCAAAAACCGGCGCAACGCTACGGTCGACCCGTGAGCGTTTCTCAGGAATGGTTCGGGGCGACACCTCACGGTGTTTGAGGAGGATCGGCACCCGGCCAGGGCCAAGTGCGTCAATGCGGGGTAGTAGTACGAGCCGTCATTTCGTTTTCTATTTGGCGGTTTTCGCGGTTTTCCGTCCAAGCAAGCGTAGTCCAGCTCTCTGTTGATTGTGACAGATCCTGGGAAACTTTGCGCGTCCTGCACGTAACTTAGCATTTGTTCCTCAGTCCATGAAGCATGATTCATGGCCTGTGAAACGACTGCCCGTCTGTGCTCCGCGGTTGTAGACCATTCGAGACCATGGTTGTGTTGTTGCTGTTTCGAATCTGGCTCACCCGCTTGATTCCCAACGTTCTTTTGATCTGTCGCGGAGGGAAATGCATTCCCTTTGATTTCATTCGGGGATAGGGCTGGAGTTTGCCCGGTAGCATCCTCTCTAGATTCGTTGAATCGGATCAACTCCTCAGCCAGTTTCCTTAACGAAGGGTTACACGACGTGAAGGGTCCGCAATGCATCCACCCCCTCTCCGTATGCAACCGATCAACCACAGCGATCTGATCCCGCTTCTCCTCCTCCCCATCATCCGAATCCCGAATAATCCTCTTCAGCTCCTCATACGCCGGTCCCCTCCCCCTTCCGCGGCCAAACTGGCACATCCTCAAATCCACGTCCTTGAGAAACAGATATGCGAGTTTCGGACTGCGTCCGAGGATCCCGAGGAGGATGTTGGAGATCTTGTGGTCACGGCAGTGGATGGCTAGGTGCTCAACGCTGATGAGATTGCGGACGACCTCTCTGAATAATGCTGTCATGTCGCGCAAGGTCTGGGCGCGGAGACGCCGGAGATGCTGCTCGAGTTCGTAGTCGAGACTGAAGCCCATCCCGGATTCCACGGGCCAATTCATGGAACATATGGCGCAGGAAAGGATTTTAACGTGGCGGGCTAGGTCGGGGTTCCTGGGCAGTGTCAGTATTGTACTGTCTGCGCGGGCTGGGTAATTGGGGTTAGAAGTGGGGATAGTAGAAGGGATTTCTGAGTTTTGGGGAGTGCCAATGGCGACAGATTCAATGGGAATCACGATGATCTAGAGAACCAGAATATGAAAAGAATATAAGAGAATATCAACTCACCTCAACGCCCGCAATAGACCCATAGACCTCGTCATGAGCGCCAGACTCTCATTGGAAGCCACCGCTCTATCCCTCGCACTCAAAATAACACCCAGCTTATCACGAACCGTCTTTCTCTTTTCCGCTTTCAAAGTCTTCTCCCACCACGCATCCTCATCCTCAGCCCCCACCCCAGACTCACCCTCCTTCCCATCGCCACCTTCAGTCGGATCCACGGCACTAGGCCCATCCGCACTCGATCTCGAAAAACCCGGAATACCGACTCCGGCTGTAGTACTCCCATCCGCTCGCGCATCGTCCTTGCCGTCCCCAGCTCCACCCTTAGCATTTCTCTTACCCTTCCCAAGCTTCTTCTCGCTAGCGAGAGAGAGCGAACGTTTAAGTTCATCGTACGCACGAGTTTGTCCATCTATATTCTCGATAGGTTCTTCGATATTAACGGTTTTCCAGACTAGCGGGGTCAGGATCTCGTGCCAGAGACGACAAGTCCGGGATAGAATGGCTTGGTTGTTTAGAGGGAGGAAGTTGAGAATGGCGGTGAGGATCTCCATTGGGAGGGTATTTAAAGATGGAAGGGGATCTGGTTTCCGTTCCCTCTTGGTGGTGAGAACTTCCGATGGTTCTTTCGTTATGGGAACTGCCATCTTCGCGGCGCCTCCAGCATCACCAGGTATCCGCCCCACCCCCCTTTCCTTCCTCTCCTCCTCAACCATCTCCCTCAGCCACCTCACAGCCCCCTTAACCCCCCTCAACCACCTCCCCCCCAACCCCTCTCCCTTCCCGCCCACCTCCTCCCCCGCCGCATACGCCACCCCATCCCCATCAACCCACCCCCCAACCTCGACCAACGTCCTCCGCAGAGCCTCGATCTGCCCGTCTATCTCCGCCATCTCGGCGTCAAAGTGGAGTTGCATCTCGTAGTATTCCAGCCAGAGGCGTTCGCGGTCCGTGCGGTAGGGTATCGGGAGGGCGGGGCTCGTTGGGGCGGGTTTTGGGGATTTGCGGTGGCGGTAGGAGGGGCGGGAGGGGGTGGGGACTGTGGGCTTGTTGGTGGTTTTGTTGGTTGTGGGTTCGATGTCTGGCGCGGGGTCCCGCTGGGCTGGAGTGGGGGGGTGGGTGGAGGGAGTTGGGAGGAGAGAAGGGGGGCTGCTGGGTTCGTTGAGCGGGGAGTGCGGGTCTGGGGGCGAGAGGGAAGGCGAGACGGGAGTGGAGTTTTGAGGGGGGACGACTGAGGACATAGATGGGATGGCACCTGATTTACCGGGCCCATCACTGCTGACAGTTTTCTGGGCAGCTGGGATATCTGGATTCCCGTTCCGACGTCCGGGTAATATATCTAGACCGTCCGTCGCCCTTCCGTTCGCCCTTCCCTTCCCCTTATCAACCCACCCCTCAGAACCCTCTCCACCATCCCCCCCACTAACTCCCACACACGCATCACCCTCCCCCAACATCCCCTCCTCCTCCTCTCCCCGCTTGTCCTTATCGTCCTTATCATCCACAACATCATCATCTTCCCACCCCTCCCCTCCCCAACCCACAACCCTCGGCGTCCCTCTCCCCCCCTC
>JAJDMX020000588.1:0-16514 GCA_022345685.2 Nothomitra cinnamomea | reverse complement strand
CTAGTTTATTATTATTTATATTTGCTAGCCTTATAGAAAATGGAGCTGGAACAGGTTGAACTCTTTACCCTCCATTATCGGGAATACAAAGTCATAGTGGACCCAGTGTAGATTTAGCTATTTTTGCTTTACATTTATCAGGTATAAGTAGTTTATTAGGAGCAATGAATTTTATAACAACTATACTAAATATGAGAAGTCCAGGTATTAAATTACATAAATTAGCTTTATTTGGTTGAGCTGTTATAGTTACAGCAGTTTTACTATTATTGTCTTTACCTGTATTGGCAGGAGCTATTACTATGGTTTTAACAGATAGAAATTTTAATACATCGTTCTTTGAAGCAGCAGGAGGTGGTGATCCTATACTTTACCAGCATCTTTTTTGATTTTTTGGTCATCCAGAAGTTTATATATTAATTATACCCGGTTTTGGTATTATAAGTACTACTATATCAGCTAGTTCTAACAAGAGCGTTTTCGGTTATCTTGGTATGGTTTATGCTATGATGTCTATTGGAGTATTAGGATTTGTTGTTTGAAGCCACCACATGTATACTGTTGGTTTAGATGTAGATACACGTGCTTACTTTACAGCTGCTACACTTATTATTGCAGTACCTACAGGTATTAAAATATTTAGTTGATTAGCTACATGTTATGGAGGATCACTGCAATTAACACCATCTATGTTATTTGCTTTAGGATTTGTGTTCATGTTTACAGTAGGAGGATTAAGTGGTGTTATTTTAGCTAATGCTTCACTAGATATTGCTTTCCATGATACTTACTATGTTGTAGCACATTTTCATTATGTATTAAGCATGGGTGCTGTATTTGCATTATTTAGTGCATGATACTTCTGAATACCTAAAATTTTAGGATTAGATTATAATACATTCCTAGGTAAAGTTCATTTTTGAATTTTATTTATAGGAGTAAATTTAACATTTTTTCCACAACATTTTTTAGGGCTACAAGGAATGCCACGTCGTATAAGTGATTATCCTGATGCATTTGCCGGATGAAATATTATTAGTAGTTTTGGGTCTATTGTAAGTGTTGTAGCTACTTGATTGTTCTTATATATATTATATGTACAACTAATAAAAGGAAAATCTACATCAAGATATCCTTGATTAACACCTCAATTTTATACAGATTCATTACAAATTATTTTAGCTAGAACCTATAATTCTTTAGAATGGTGCTTAACAAGTCCTCCAAAACCTCATGCATTTGTTAGTTTACCCCTTCAGTCTAGTTTTAATATTAAATTAAAAGAAAAATTAATTGGTGTTTTTTCTTTTAAAAGGTTACTTAATATAATTTTACCTATATTTTTCAGTTTTATAGTTAGAACTATTTTAATTAACTATTTTTATTTGAGTCCTACAGTTTTAATAGACTGTTTATTATTTGGTATTCCAGGAAGCTTATGCGCAGTATTTATATCTATTTTTTTACAACAATCTAATGGTGTAAGTTTTATGATGCCCACAGGGAGTAGCCGTAATCCAGGGAGCAGAGGATTTTCTATAAATTCTCTTTTTTATCATCCAGATAAAACAAATCAAGTAGGTGGTACAAATACTGAAACAAATTCTGGTGCAAATTCTGGAACAAATTTTGGAGCAAGTTTTGGGGTTAATTCAGTTGGTGAGGAAAATTCAAGGGTAAATTTAGCGAGTCGTAAATATAGAGAAGAACAACCAGTGGGCGGGAATGCTGATGATGATTTTATTTCTGGTCAAAATCCTCCTGGAGTTTACCAAAATTATAAGGGTGATCCTCATTAAGCTCCGGGAACTAAAGACTACGGTTTTATAGAAATTTATGATCCATTAAATCAAAGAGAAAAGGGTTATGATCCTAATAGTACTAATCAACATTTAGCTCGAAATATAGCAGGAGGTTTATCAAATCAAGCTTTTAATACTCATAGGACAAATATAGATGACCATACTATTAATTCTAAAGATAGATAATTTTTTTTATAATGTTTGAGACATAATAGAATAGATCTTTATAAAAAACTTAAGGATCCTCCCTGTAAATCAGGGAAACCTAGATGATCAAGAATTAAAATTGATTCTGATTTGTGTAATACATTACGTAATATTAGATAAGGTTATGGCTTTTTTCTTATCTCCCTACTCTTTTTGTTATTTCTCTCTTTTAAATCTTTAATAAAAAAAATATATATATATTTTTTTTATATATGCTATTAATTTAAAATACTATATATTTTAAATAGTAAAGATTATCTTCTAATAAAAAATAAAAAAAAAAAAATAAAATGATACTAAATATAATAATGATAATTTTAGTATCTCGCTTTTTGGTACTTTTAGTCCTTTTGGTTAATTTAATTGTTCTAGGATTAGTTTGATATATATCTAAACCATCTAAATTTGAAAAATTAGGTTTACAGTCTGGAGCTAATTATATTACTATAATTATAGGTAGTATATTAGTTACTATACCTAGTTCATATTTGTCCATGGTTAAAAATTTTGGAATAGGCGTGGTTTTGGGTATTCAAGGTTTAGCTATAGCAAATCTCGCTGTTTATATGGTTACAGGTGATGTACTAATCGATGATATTAATCGTCAATTACAAGTAGTTTTTGGAGAAGCAGATAGGTTATTTTATCAACTTAATCTTTTTATAACTCAATTTCATACTTTTGTTAATGAAACTGGGATAAATGTAGTTACTAATGTTCAAGGAGAATTGGGTATTGATGTTCTTGAGAGTCTTGATGATTCCACAGCTCAACAATATGCTAATAGAATTAATGTTTTTGATGGCTTAATACATAACCATATACATGAATTAGAAAACATTATGGAAAGAATGTCAGAACTGGAAGAAAGATTGAGTGAGTTAGATGAAAATTATAAGCCTCAAAGTTCAATATATAAGGATAAATTAAAAGACATGATTCGTTCATATGGACACTATTATGATAATTAATTTATTATTATAAAATTACAGGTTATTAGTAAATAAAAAAGAAAATAATGAAAACAATGAAAATATTAATAATATGAAATATTAATATAAATATAATATTAGCAGTTCCTATGCCATATGCTTTTATACATATACCTTTATATAATGGTTTTTCTTTTTTATTTAAAAAGCTTTATGTATATATTAAAACTAAAATCCTTAGATTTAATTTTAATAAAATTATAGCTTTATTATTATCAAGTTTTGTTATTTTGTGTATCAGATATATTTTTAATATTTATAACATTGTTATAAATATTTCACTTTTTTTTATTATTTTCTGCGGGTTTTTAAAACCAATCTTTTTTGTTATAGTCGAGTATATAGATGAAACTGACATTTTTAGATCTAAAAAAAAAATATTATATAAATCTTTTTTTTTTAATAATACTTTTTTAAGTCATATAAATTTAAAGAATATATATAATAATGATATTGTTGATTTTATGAGTGCAAAATTTCTTTTTTATAATAGCCATTTATATGATATACATATACCTATAACTTTAGAAAAATTTAAAAATGCAAATAATTTATATGAAGTAGATGAATTTTTTAAACTCGTTTATGAACAGGAAAAAGATAGACATGAAAAGAAATTAAAAGAGTTAATATATGAAGCAGTATTAACAGGAACAATAAAAAAAAACTTAGTTAGTAAAATAGAAGAAGAATATCTTATATTTAAAGAAAGATTAGATATCATAGAGGAAGATAGATGTACTCATGTGGTGTATTTAAGAGTAAAAAGAAATCTTAAATATTAATATAAAAAATACTTCTCCTTCTCTTTTACCTATGTTTTTAATTTTAAATAAAAAGAAAAAAGAGTAAAAAATAAATAAAAAATAACATATATTTTAAATAGTAAAGATTATCTTCTAATAAAAAATAAAAAATAATAAAATGATACAAGCAGCAAAAATCATAGGAACTGGTTTAGCTACAACAGGATTAATAGGAGCAGGAGTTGGAATTGGTGTAGTTTTTGGTGCTTTAATATTAGGTGTAGCAAGAAATCCTTCATTAAGAGGTCAATTATTTTCTTACGCCATATTAGGTTTTGCTTTTGCTGAAGCAACAGGACTATTTGCCTTAATGATGGCATTTTTATTATTATACGTTGCTTAATTTATATTTACATATGTATAAAAATACATAATAAATAAATTATATTATTATACTTGGTCTATATATATATATATATATATATATATATAAGGACGCTGCTTAATATACGAAAGTAAACCAGATAAAAAATTTTTCTCTCCCCCCCCTCCTTTTTTTTTAAAAAAAGTAATAATTTTTATATATAATATTAAATAATTTATATATGTTTATGAATATTATACATGATATATATAAGTATAATTATTTTTAAAATAATAATTTCTTAAAAAATTACTTATTTTAGTTTTATTTTGCATTTTTAGAAAATTATATATAAATACATTATATATTATGCTATATGTACCTACATTAATATCAATTATCGAAGTACTATTAGTTACTGTGCCTGTTTTATTAACTGTAGCCTTTGTTACTATAGCTGAAAGAAAAACAATGGCTAGTATGCAAAGAAGAATAGGACCTAATATTGTAGGATATTATGGTCTATTACAAGCATTTGCAGATGCTTTAAAACTTTTATTAAAAGAATATGTATCACCAACACAAGCTAATTTAATATTATTTTTTCTTGGTCCTATAATAACTTTAATCTTTTCATTATTAGGTTATGCTGTTATACCTTATGGTCCTGGTATAGCTATAACTGATTTTAACTTAGGTTTACTTTATTTATTAGCAGTATCTTCATTATCTACTTATGGTATATTATTAGCAGGGTGATCAGCCAATTCTAAATATGCTTTTCTAGGTTCACTTAGAAGTACAGCTCAATTAATTAGTTATGAATTAATTTTAAGTTCTGCTATATTATTAGTTATATTGTTAACAGGTAGTTTAAATTTAACTGTTAATATAGAATCACAAAGGGCTATTTGATATATAATACCTTTATTGCCTATATTTATTGTTTTTTTCATAGGCTCAGTAGCTGAAACTAATAGAGCTCCTTTTGATTTAGCTGAAGCAGAATCAGAACTTGTTAGTGGTTTTATGACAGAACATGCAGCTGTTATTTTTGTTTTTTTTTTTTTAGCAGAATATGCTAGTATTGTATTAATATGTATTTTAACTAGTATATTATTTTTGGGTGGTTATTTATATAATAATATACCTTTAATATCTATGCTATGAATGGTACAATATGTCAATATTTTTGATTTTTTACATATATATGCAAATGATTGATTGCATTTTGATCTTCTTCGTTATTTAATACATGGTTTTGATATTATTAGTTATAATTTTGTAGATTTATGACATGAAGAAATATATCGTGGCATTGAAAATAGTATTTTTTTTTATAAATTGTGAAACCCTATTACAGAAGGTATGTTATATGGTATAAGTTTAGGTGTAAAAAGTTGCATAATGATTTTTGTTTTTATATGGGTTAGAGCATCTTTCCCTAGAATACGTTTTGACCAATTAATGTCATTTTGTTGAATTATACTATTGCCTCTTGTAATAGCCTTTATTATATTAATACCTTGTATTTTATACAGTTTTGCTATAATACCTACTAATATTTCATTATTTTAGTATAAAGTTTTATAAGTACGTATTAATAATAATAATAAACCAATAATAACCATATAGATATATATGGTGTTACAGAATAATCTAGTGTAAAAATTACAATTTGTTGGTGTAATTCTAGTTATTGCTAAGGAAATTTAATATATCTATAATAAAAAAAGTAACAAAATATGTTACTTTTATCTTTATTACTTATACCTATAATTGGTGTATTTATCGTATCTACAAGTATGTCATATGAGTTAACAAATATAAAAATAAAACAAATTAAGTTAACTGCCTTAACAGTATCTATAATCAATATGGCTGTTTGTTTAATTATATTTATATTATATGATTTTAGTTCCAATCAATTTCAATTTGTACAAGAATATCATCAAATAAGTTATTTTGACTTTTATTTAGGTATAGATGGTTTATCTATATATTTTGTATTGTTAACAACTATAATTATACCAGTTTCATTATTATCTAATTGAACTTCAATAACTGAAAATATTAGATCTTTTATAATTATAATTTTATTATTAGAAACTTTGTTATTAGCAGTTTTTTTAGTTTTAGATATATTATTGTTTTATATATTTTTTGAGAGTATATTACCTCCTTTATTTATATTAATAGGATTATTTGGTTCTAAAAATAAAGTAAGAGCTAGTTTTTATCTATTTTTATACACATTATTAGGATCTTTATTTTTATTATTATCTATTTTAAGTATGTCTTCCATTATGGGAACAACAGATTTTGATGCATTATATAAAACTAACTTTAATTACTTTACACAATTATTTTTATTTTATGGTATATTTATAGCATTTGCTGTTAAAACACCTACAATTTTTTTAAATACATGACTTTTAAAAGCTCATGTGGAATCTCCGTTAGGAGGTAGTATTATTTTAGCTGCCATAGTTTTAAAATTAAGTTTATATGGTATACTTAGATTAATTTTACCATTATTACCTAAAGCTTCTTTAGATTATACTTACATAGTGTATCTTATAGGTGTAATAACAATAATATATGCTAGTTTTAGTACTTTAAGAACTATTGATATTAAAGAACTTATTGCTTATTCTTCTGTATCTCATGCAGCGGTATATCTTTTAGGTGTATTTAGTAATACAATTCAAGGAATAGAAGGTGGTATAACTCTAGGATTAGCTCATGGATTTGTATCATCTGGTTTATTTATTTGTGCTGGGGGTATTTTATATGATAGATCTTCAACTAGATTAATTACTTTTTATAGAGGTATAACTCAAATAATGCCTTTATTTTCTTTATTATTCTTTATTTTATCTTTAGGTAATTGTGGTGTACCACTTACTTTAAATTTTGTAGGAGAATTTATGTCTTTATATGGTGTATTTGAAAGATTACCTTTACTTGGTGTTTTAGCTAGTTCTTCAATAGTATTTTCAGCTGCATATACTATTTTTATGTACAATAGAATAGCATTTGGAGGATCATTATCTAAATTTTTCTTTGTAAATATACCTGATTTAAATAAACGTGAATTTTATATTTTATTAACATTAGTTATATTTACAGTAATATTAGGAATATATCCTGCTCCTATATTGGATGGATTACACTATTCAGTATCTTCTCTTATATATTATGGTATATACTTTTAATTTTGAATATACATAATATATATAAATACATAGTTAATTTATATTTAAATATAGATATCAAATAATTAAATGGAGAAATTGTTAAATAAATATATATATATATATATTTATTTAACAATTGCAATATTATAATAAATATAATATTAAGTCCATTATGTACATATATATAATATATATATATATATATATATTATATATATATAGTTATGATTAAAAAATAAAAATAAAAAAAAAAGATGAATTTATCACTAATACTTTTTTTAATAGGAATCTTAGGTTTTGTTTTAAATAGAAAAAATATAATATTAATGCTTATTTCAATAGAAATAATGCTATTATCAATAACATTTTTAATATTGATAAGTTCACTTAGCTTTGATGATATATTAGGTCAAACATATGCTATATATATTATAGCTATAGCTGGAGCAGAATCAGCCATAGGCTTAGGTATTTTGGTAGCATTTTATAGATTAAGAGGAAGTATTGCTATAGAATATAAATAATGTATTTAGCTATAATTGTCTTACCTTTATTAGGATCAATGGTTACAGGGTTTTTTGGTAGAAAAATAGGTGTTAGCGGATCACAAATAGTAACATGTAGTTGTGTAATAATTACTACATTATTGGTAATGTTAGCCTTTTTAGAGGTGGGTTTAAATAATATCCCTGTATCAATAGAACTATTCAGATGAATAGATTCAGAATCACTTAATGTATTATGAGGATTTCATTTTGATTCTTTAACAGTATCAATGTTAATACCTGTATTAATAGTATCTTCTTTAGTACATGTATATTCAATAGGATATATGAGTAATGATCCTCATAATCAAAGATTTTTTAGTTATTTAAGTTTATTTACTTTTATGATGATTATACTTGTTACAGCTAATAATTTTTTATTAATGTTTGTTGGTTGAGAAGGAGTAGGTATATGCTCTTATCTTTTAGTAAGCTTTTGATATACTAGAATAGCTGCAAATCAAAGTTCTATGTCAGCTTTTTTAACAAATAGAGTAGGTGATTGTTTCTTAACTATAGGTATGTTTGCTATATTATGATCTTTTGGTAATATAGATTATTCTACAGTCTTTTCATTGGCTCCATATATTAATGAAAATATTATAACAATAATAGGTATATGTTTATTAATAGGTGCTATGGCTAAAAGTTCTCAAATAGGATTGCATGTATGATTACCAATGGCTATGGAAGGTCCCACACCAGTTTCTGCATTAATACACGCAGCTACTATGGTAACCGCTGGTGTATATTTATTAATGAGAACATCTCCTTTAATAGAGTATAGTTCTACTGTTTTAATAATATGTTTATGAATAGGAGCTATTACTACTGTATTTAGTTCTCTTATCGGTTTATTCCAACAAGATATTAAAAAAGTAATAGCTTATTCTACTATGAGTCAATTAGGTATGATGGTTATTGCTATAGGTTTATCTTCTTATAATATAGCTTTATTTCATTTAGTTAATCATGCTTTCTATAAAGGACTTCTTTTCTTAGGTGCTGGTGCTGTAATTCATGCTGTAGCTGACAATCAAGACTTTAGAAAATATGGTGGATTGAGACCATTTTTACCTTTAACTTATTCAGTAATGTTAATAGCTTCTCTTAGTTTAGTTGCTTTTCCTTTCATGACTGGTTTTTATTCTAAAGACTTTATACTTGAATCAGGATATGGTCAATTTTATTTTTCTAGTACTGTTGTTTATTTTATAGCAACTATAGGTGCTATGTTTACTACATTATATTCAGTTAAAGTTTTATACTTAACTTTTATAACTAATCCCAATGGACCTTTAATTAATTATAAACAAGCACATGAAGGTGATATTTTTATGAGTTTACCTTTAATTATCTTAGCTATTTTCTCTATATTTTTCGGTTATATTACTAAAGATATTTTTATAGGATTAGGTTCTGGTTTTTTTGTAGATAACAGTTTATTTATTCATCCGTCACATGAAATTATGTTAGATACTGAATTTGCTGTACCTACTTTATTTAAATTATTACCTTTAATTTTTACTATTTTATTAAGTATTATATCTATAATTTTATCTGAATTTATACCTAAATTACTTATACTTTTTAAATTCTCTACTTTTGGTTATAATATATTTAGTTTTTTTAACCAACGTTTTCTAATTGAACTTTTTTATAATAAATATGTTACTGGTTTTATATTAAAATTAGGTGGTCAAACAACTAAAATTATTGATAAAGGTTCTGTTGAATTATTAGGACCTTATGGTCTAGAAAAAGGATTACTTAAATTAAGTAAAAGTATTGCTAGTTTAGATACAGGTGTTATAACATCTTATGCTCTATATATATTAGTTGGTTTAATTTTTTATATATTAACACCTTATCTTTCTTTAGCTGATAATAATTTATTATTAATAATTTTATTTGGTTTATTTAGCATTATAAACGGAAAGTTTGTATATTATGAACCTAAGCCCCATAATTTTGTTAATAAACTTGTACATAGTCATTTTGATTATAATATTATGATTAAAAATATTAAAGATAAAGTTTTTAATAAAAAAAATATTATTACTATATTAATAATGTCCTTATTAATATTTTCTTTTAGATATATTTTATTTAATTTAGGTTATACACCGTATTTTTCATTCATTCTAATTTGTTTTTTTAATGCTATAAAAGCTATAGTAAACTCTATTGAAGGTGATTCTGACACATTAACTATAAATATGGGTATGAAAGAAAATTATTTTAAAGGAAACCAAACTAAGGAATTAAAAAATCTACACATAAATTGTATGGACAGGCCTACATTAGATAGATTTCAACAAATACCTACTCTTGGTCCAGCTAATCCTGATAATAGAATGAATCAATGAACACCTGGTTCAAGGCCTAAACCAGGTTCAGTTACTTCAGTAGTAGAAGATTTAGCTTATACACCTGCTGAAAAATTAGAATGAATAAAATTTATGCAACAAAAGCGTAAAGAAATATTTTTGGAAGAACCTACATTAAGAGTGCTAAATTTAGATTTTTTAGATAAAAAATCTAATATAGCAGAACATAAACTAAAAGAACTTAGTTGAGCTCAACGTGGTCTTGAACAATGACAAAAAAATGGAGATAATTTTTGAAAGGCTGCCCCTGGTTATTCCGTAAGAAGATTTCAACAAACTGCTGTTCAACAGCTTATTAATATTAATGCTGGTTTAGGTAGACCTCTTACAGCTGATAATTTACTACTTACAGCTAATGATAGAGAACAATACCTACGTGTTAATAAAAGATGAAGTGAAACATTTGATGGTTTTCATAAGGATCAATTAGATAAACCTTATTTCCCTGATGAATCATCTGATCAAAATACATCTCAAAATTAACTTAAAGTACTCTATTTTTTTTATCTAAATTAAATATTAATATTAATTAATTTAGATCAATATCTAAATAAATAGTTAATTTTTTTACTTATTATATCTATATCTATTTAAATATAGATTAAAGTATATACTTTAAAAAAATAAAAAAAAGGAATATATAGCATATGGTTATGCACTTTGATTGCAGATCAAATTTATGAGGTTCGAGCCCTCTATATTCTTAGTATAATATATATATACTATTAAATATATAATTTATATCTATATTTATACATAATAATTTCATTTTTCCTATGATATATTTATTAATTTTTTTTTATTTTTTTTACTTATTTACCCTTAGTTGTCTAATATAGTACAAAAAAAAAAAAGAAAAACATGCGAATTTTCAAAAGTCATCCTTTATTAAAAATGGTGAATTCTTACATCATAGATTCACCACAACCATCTAATATTAGTTATCTTTGAAATTTTGGTTCTTTATTAGCTTTTTGTTTAGTTATACAAATAATTACAGGTGTAACTTTAGCAATGCATTATAACCCTAGTGTAATGGAAGCATTTAATTCAGTTGAACATATTATGCGTGATGTTAATTTTGGTTGATTAATACGTTACTTACACTCCAATACCGCTTCAGCTTTTTTTGCTTTAGTTTATTTACATATAGCCAGAGGTATATATTATGGATCTTACCAAGCTCCTAGAACTTTAGTTTGAACTATAGGTACTGTTATATTTATATTAATGATGGCTACAGCTTTCCTGGGTTATTTACATAGCCCAAAATGATCTAAATTTAAAAATAATAAAAAAATATTTAACAATAACAACAACAATAAGAAAAACAACAGCCATTTTTTTAAAAGCAATAATGGATTACTCACATGAAATAAATTTAATAATTCTAATTTTACAACAGGTATAAGATATACTTCTACTCTAACTAGAATAGATTCTAATCAATCTATAAAAAATACCAAAATATTAACAAAATTTTTAATAGAAAAAAATTTAAATCCTATTTATGTTTATGAAAATTTAGGGGAAGATTCTACTAAGAAAAAGCTAAAATTAGATACTATGGGTCTTAGTGGTATATATTTAATCTTAAATAAATCTACTTTGGATTATTACATAGGATCAGCTTCTACAAGTAAATTCTATAGTAGATTTGCTAATCATTTATTTAATTTTAATGGTAGTAAGATATTAAAACATGCTGTAAAAAAATATAAAATATCTACATTTGCATTTATAGTTTTAGAATTGTTTCCTGAAGTAATAACTAAAGAAAACAACAAAAATTTATTAGATTTAGAAGACTTTTATTTAAAATCTTTATTACCTAATTATAATATATTAACAGAGGCTGGCTCAAGTTTTGGTTATAAACATACTGAAATCACTAGAATAAAAATGAAATCTAATTATAGTATGGAGCGTCGTTTAATAATAGGTAACTTAAATAAAGGTAAAAGCTTGTCAAAAGAAACAATAGATATTTTAAGAGAAAAAGCTTTAAATAGAGAAAAGCTAATATACTCTGATCCAATCTGGGGCGAGGCCGACCGCACATTGCATGCCGAGCACTTGCTGCCACTGTTCAGTGAGTTGTTTCCGCACGCCCCGATCTACAGGCTGGCCAGTACCGGCCACTACTGCTTTGAAGATTCGCCCGGAGACATCGCTGCGCTGATCTCTCGATTCTTGCAGAGCACCTAAAGCGCGCTTGGTTTTCTTCACTGCGATATCAGCGATCTGCGTGACGTCGTATATGGCCTTGCGTTGGAGCAATGTCGTATTGCACCGGCGCGCTGGTGTCCCGGACGAAGACGGCTTTTACCTCATCACTCATTACCCGAATCGACCATGACCCACTACCGCAATGCCACCATCGACGGCATCAATATCTTCTACCGAGAGGCCGGCGATCCATCGCTCCCGACACTGCTCCTTCTGCACGGATTTCCCGCCTCGTCCTTCATGTATCGCGATCTCATCGAGCGTCTGGCGCACCGTTTCCATCTCATCGCGCCGGACTACCCCGGCTTTGGCCATAGCGATGCGCCTTCGACAGATGCGTTTTCCTATACCTTCGATCGGCTGGCCGAGGTGATCGAGCGGTTCACCGATCAGCTTGGCATCGACCGGTACGGTCTGTACATGCAGGACTTCGGCGGTCCGGTGGGATTCCGGATCGCGAGCAGGCGCCCGGAGAAGATAACGTTTCTGGTGGTACAGAACGCCAATGCCTACGAAGAAGGGCTGCCTGACAGTTTCTGGGGTCCGTTGCGTGAGCTGTGGCAGAACCCCACCCCGGCCAACTACGAGAAGATCCGGGAAGCCGGCATGTCGGCAGCAGCGTTGGAGTGGAACTACACCCATGGCGTCCAGGATCCGGAGCGCATCAACCCTGACAGTTGGGTGCTGCAGCGTGCCCTGCTGGATCGGCCTGGCAACAAGGATGCGATGCTGGCGCTGTTGCACGACTACGGCAGCAATCCGGGACGCTACCCCGCGTGGCAAAAATACTTCCGCACGCACCAACCACCAACGCTCATCGTCTGGGGAAAGAACGACATCATTTTCCCGGCATCCGGCGCCTATCCCTACCAGCGAGATCTGAAGCAGGTTGACTTCAACCTGTTGGAAACGGGCCATTTCGCCTTGGAGGAGCAGAGCGAAGTGATCGCCGCGCACATCGAGCGCTTCCACGACACCTTGCGGACTTGAGGGCCGCGGCCCTTCGTGGAGAGCGCCATGCGCATGAACACCGACACCATTCCTGCGGTGCCGACCGCCCTCGAGACAGCGAGGCCATCGCTGTCGAGGGCCGTGGCGCTGTTGTTCGCCATTGCCTGCGGACTGGCAGTGGCCAACGTCTACTACGCACAGCCCTTGCTGGTCACCATTGCCGACGAGTTCGGCATGCCTCATGCGACGTCGGGCATCGTCATCACCACTACCCAGATCGGCTACGGCCTGGGTCTGCTGATGGTGGTTCCGCTGGGAGACTTGTTGAACCGGCGCCGACTGATCGTTGGCCAGTCGCTGCTGTCGGTTCTGGCGCTGATCGCTGTCGCGCTGGCACCGAATGCCACGGTCCTGCTGACGGCAATGGCCGCGGTAGGGGCGCTGGCGGTCGTGACGCAAGTGCTGGTTGCCTATGCGGCCATCCTTGCTCCGGTGGGAGAGCGAGGGCGTGTGGTGGGTGTCGTTACCAGCGGCATCATCATCGGCATCCTGCTGGCGCGTACGGTGTCGGGCGCTTTGTCCGATCTGTTTGGCTGGCGATCGGTCTACCTCGTCTCGGCCGTCGCCACGCTGGCGGTGACCGCACTGCTGTTCAAGGCTTTGCCAAGGCACACGCCTGCGAGCAAGCGTGTGCCCTACTTGCAGTTGATCGGCTCGGTGTTCACGCTCTTTGCGCAAGAGCCTGTATTGCGCATCCGAGCAGTGCTGGCGCTGCTGATCTTCGCCGTCATCACTTTATTGCTGACGCCGATGGTGTTGCCGCTGTCCGCGCCGCCGTTTTCGTTGTCGCATACCCAGGTCGGCTTGTTCGGGCTGGCGGGGGCGGCCGGTGCGTTGGGTGCTGCGCGTGCGGGTCGTATGGCCGACCGCGGCCATGCACAGCGCACGACCGGCATAGGCCTCGTTGTGATGCTGTTTTCCTGGCTGCCCATCGCATTGCTGCCCTGGTCGATCTGGGCGCTGGTGCTGGGCGTCATCACCATCGACTATGGACTGCAGTCGGTGCATGTCGCCAATCAGAGTCTGATCTACCGCGTGCGTCCAGAAGCACAAAGCCGTCTGACAGCGGGCTACATGATCTTCTATTCCATCGGCAGCGCCACGGGATCGATCGTTTCGACAGTGGTGTATGCGCACAGGGGATGGGGTGGGGTCTGCGTGGTCGGTGCTGCGACCAGCATGGTGGCGCTGTTGTTCTGGGCAGCGACACGACACTTGACACCCGATGCAATGCCGCAGGCATCGCAATAGTCCGGCGTCTGGGTCAGGCCTCACAAGCAATCAATCGCTCGGGTCGTTCCTTTCAACGACGGTATCCTGAAAGGACAGGCGACGGCCATCCTGTGCGCGCGGCTCCAGGCGCCGCAACGGCTGTCGTTTCTTCAGGTCGATGAGTCGCACTTGAGGTTGATCGAATTCGAAGAAGAAGTCTTCTCCCCATTGGCGCAACGCGACCAACGTCGGAAAAAGTCCTTGCCCTTTCTCCGTCAGTTGGTACTCGTGATGCGCGCCGCCATCAGCCGCCTGCACGATCTCCAGGATCCGGTGTTCGACCAGGTTGCGCAAGCGCGCGGAGAGGATGTTTTTCGCCAGCCCCAAGCTTTTCTGGAATTCGCCGAATCGGCGCAGGCCATCGAAGGCGTCGCGAACGATGAGCAGCGACCAGCCGTCGCCTATCGCGTCCAGCGGACGTGCCACCGCACATCCGGCGGCTTTGTGACTTGTGCGTTTGACCATGAAATTTCCGTTCGAGGACGGGTTGATGACGCGGCGGCCGCTTTCGGCTGGCGACGACGGGAAGCCCTCGGTGTTGCATCATAAAACCATTGAGTTGCAACCAAGCAGCTTCCATATTGAAACCGGTGCTGCTCGCTGTGGTGGCCACGGCCCGGCGCAGTGGCGCCGATACGCTCAGCAAGGCTGAAGGGCAGAAGTTTGCTGGCCTGAACCGCAGCGCCGGATCGCGGCCTGAAGCAGGGACTGGCACTGTATATGCATCCCGCTTCGCCATGAATCTCGTCGCCCCACTTTCGTCCAAGCATTCATTGATGGCCGACGCCGGCTTCGCGGTGTGCCACAACATGCGCCTGCAGCCCGCTTGGCACACGCACGACTGCGCGATGCTGTTGTGGGTGCGTGCAGGCAATGTCAGGAGCGCATGGCTGGACGACGGAGCGACACATCCATCGCGGGCCGCGAGCGCCAGACTCGGCCGCGGCACGCTCCTCATACTGCCCAGTGCCATGCCGCATCGCACACTCACCGAGCCGCGCGCCGTGCAGCACGGCGAGTTGTACCTGACGCCCGACCTGGCGCGTGGGTTCGAAGTGCAGCGCGTGCTGGGCATCGAGCCCGCTGCCGTGGCCATGCTGGAGGCCTTGTTCTCGCCGACGCTGAACGTGCGCAGTGCCGAACACCTGGTGCACGCGCTGGTGCAGCAATTGCGCGGCTCGCCTTGCGTCGCACCGCCGGCCAGCGCCAGTTCGCTGACGCAACGCATGACCCGCAACTTTGCACACGCGCTGGAGTGGGGCGACCCGTTGCCGACGGTGGAAAAAGCCGCCTCCGATCTGGGCGTTTCCACGCGGCGGCTGCAGCGCGACTGCCAGGCCGAGCTCGGCATCGGCCCCGTCACGGTGCGCCGCCGCATGTTGGCCGACAAGGCGCGCACGATGCTTGCGCGCGGTGAGTCGTTGACGGACGTCAGCGGGCAGCTCGGGTTTGCCACCAGTGGTCACCTGACGCGTTTGCTGCACGACGCGCGGTTGGCCAACGACTGACGCGATCCGGTCGCGGCGGATTTGTCGCAGTTCGGATCGTGTTGCGTCGCGATCTGGTTTTATCGAAACAGCTTCGGCTCCTAGGATCACTGCAAACTTCCTGGAGTCAGTATGTCGATCGCACTTCGCACTCTGCAGCGTCTGGTCTTCACCGGCGTCGTTGCTCTCACGAGCATGCTGCCGGCCTACGCTCAGACCTGGCCTGGCGCCAGACCGATCACGATCGTCGTGCCGTCTCCCGCAGGGGG